>JAUJYS010001315.1:0-17866 GCA_033995665.1 Melogona broelemanni | reverse complement strand
GGGTGCGTAGCGAAAGTCAGTCTCACCTGATTAGTCACTTCATGTTATGTTTTTGGTTAGGTAAGTCAGTTTCGCTATGCACCCCACTCGACACCGTATTTTCAGGTCGCTCATGTCTTGAACGTGTAACTTAGCCGGAATGGACATATATTTTTTTTTTGTAATTACCGTAGTGTCTAGTGCACTACAGGATTACTGTACCCCCATTGTCTGTATGGAGATATGTGAGGGGCAGGGAAGGGAAGGGGATTGGCAACTGGAATAGTCAGGCTGCAGGATCCACTCCTAAGCTCTGGACTCCCTAATGGAAGTTCAGGGGTGACGCCAGTACCACAGGTTCGAATAAACGAAAGCCTGCGCTGGGAATCGAACCCGGGACCACCCACTCAGTAGAATGTGGGTACACGAAGGCCAAATATTGCGAATTTGTGGTGAAAAAACCGAAATTCGAAATTCAGCCAGCGAGTTCCTAATCTCCCTCATTTTCTCGACAATAAAATGCAGTCTTCAGTCGTTTGCCCAACCAAACCGAAATTCTTACTCCCTGGCATCCCAAATTGCTTTACCTTGAAGAATTCCACACAAAAAAACAGGTAAATAAATAAACGTAAAAAAATTAAAGACACAACAGACCACAAGCATGGGCAACATCGATTGTGTCTGTACGGGGAGCACCGATGATAAACGACCATAGGTTGGCTAGACCTCGCAAAATAACGGATAATTAATTATTATTTGCGACACAAAAAACACGTAAATAAATAAATTATGATAGGTAAAAAGTTCCACAAATTGATTAATATAAATCAAATAGAAAACAAATTGGTTAATATAAAATAAGAGAGCAGGTGCAGCACGAATTAAAAAAAAAAATGTAGCCATAGAATAAAGTGTACCCGGTATATTAAAAAAAATTAAATTTACATATTTTTCAGATTTCCCAGAATAAAATGAATTTCTCTCACCTTCCCCTGTGAGTATGAACCAAGCAGCTGCAGTAAATGCCACTCGATCATTTTATCTGTGTAGCGTGTTCTCTCCCCCCACTCGATCCTCCTCCTGTCATCAACAAATGTCATTCATTTTTAGCCTACTCAGCTGCAGCAGCAGTTCTAAATTCCATTCTCAACAGAGTGAATCGCTTTTACTCATAGAATACTGATCAATGTTTCATTTACGCGTGCCCAATATTAAAATTCCAACTTCGCGCAGGCGCCACAAAATTAAAATACCCACAAAAGACATACAAACGGTTCTACGAAATGTATTCCCTATTTCTGAATTTTTTCTGATTGCCTAAGTTCAGGCCATCAAGATCAGGTAGATTTAATTTTAGTCTAACGAATTTAAGTAATCGTTTCATTTTTCATTTCATTAGGTCTGATTTTTTTAAGCGCGTAATTACCATGCTTTTAACATCGGCATGGCTTCTGCATCGGTATGATTTGTACGACCGACAAGCCCAGTCAGTAATGCTTCCGACTGCGGTGCTGACGGGTCCCGTGTTCGATTCCTGGCGAAAGGCTCGTTTATTCGAGCCTGGGGTAGTGGCGTCACCCCTGAGCTTGTCCAGAGACATTCCAGAGCTTAGGGGTGAAGACAGCCTGGCCATACCAGCTGCCATTCCTCTTCCCTTCCCTCCCCTTTCCTGCCCCTCACATATCGCCATAGCGACAGGAGGGGTATAAATCCTGTAGTGATTAGCACTACCGTGATTTAAAAAAAAAAAAACATTTTGCGTTTAACTTGACAACCTTGTTCATTCGTCTCGGTTCGGCAAATTTTTAATGTTAAAGTACGTTTCGATTTTATTTTTGTGGTCACACGCGTACATATTGTTTCTAGTAGATTTAAATTTTGTTATAAAAAAATCACTGTCGAAGCGATGAAAAAAAAATACTTTCACCATACCGAACCCCGCCCCCCTTCCCCCTCAAACCACGTAAAAATCTGTTTCCCAACCCCTTACTTTTGTCTTGATAATTCCTCCTACCCCTACCACCCCCATGGCTGGATCTTTTCACGGTCGTCACGAGAAATCCTCGTTCAACACGCAACCGGGCGTTCGCGTGTCCAGCCTCAATGAAATAGACATTTCATGGCGTGAAAAGTTAATATTGAATAACCCACAGGCAACATGTTGACGGACAGTTGTGACATTCTATTCTGAATACTGATTCTATCTCAATCTAAATTACAGTACTATACACACAGCCACAATTTTTTTTTATTCAAATTGTAACTAAACAGTACAACGCTTTCTTGGCCCCTGACATCAACTCTGAGAGTTAGTTAGCCAGGAGCCCTAATTAAAATACGAAGTTTAAGTATTATTTCCCTTCTGGACAATATCGTGGCAAAGGCTTGCACTAATACCGAGACTGACACAGGTGTCAATTAATCTATACAACATCAACTCTCACTGTAAATGTTCCTAGACCCACGTGGTTAATTCTTTCGCATTACCATAACGCGTAATGCATGTCAATAACGGTGAATAACCTGAAACAGTAGTACTACATTGTGGAGACAGTTGGTGCGGCTGATTTCTTTATGGCCACTAGTTACACACGTCGCATAGTTGCATACAATATGACACTGTTTGCAGATCATTGTGTGCCCATCATGTAATCCCGACCACGCGAGGTGTACACGGGTGTATACATGTATGGATGCGAGCACTTCGCCACCAATAGCAATTGTGGAAATATTAGCTCAGCTCTTCAAGGTCGCGACTAGAACTAGGATGACGCCAGCCACGGAAATTGAAATGAATCATATTCCAAGATAGTATGCAAGACGCCCACCCCCTCGGTGTACGGCACCCTTCCGCCCATCTCGCCCACGTCCAAAAACGACTCAGAATTTTTCCCCGTAACAAGGAAACCTTAATTTAACAAGTACCCGCGTGTTCTGAGAATATATGAATGACTTATGCTATATCTGAAGATCGCTGACGGTCGGGCTCAGGTCAGGGTCTAGGTCAAGACCAAGTTTACCTACATTGCACATGTACCTGAATCACTGGGCGATAACGTACTTCGAAACAGGAATCGTTTCTGAGTCTAGTTTTAGTCTAGTCTTCATTTGAACCTATCAAACGCCGACTAAAAATACAGATTAAGGGGAATAAGATGGAGGGTTCGTTTTAAATCATCTGTAAAATAAATGATAGCAGTGAGGTTGTCTAACATGTGCTGCAATCTTCAAGTGTATTAGGGACCAGACAGACCCAAAACAACTGTACTAATTACTCCAACTAGGGCCCATCTCACCACAACTCTGAAATGAGTAGATTTAGGTAAATATTCGTGATGAAATGGATGCTAAGAGCAAAGACTGAAAGTGTGGAATGAATGAACCAGCAAGCTCACATCTAAGACGTTGCCCCATTTTGGACACAATTTTTGGTAATTGACCAATCTAATTGCACAAGTCAAAGACAAGAGACGTGTATTTTGAAAGCTCAGGAGAAAAATAAACACGAAAAAGACCAAGTATCTAAAAAGGGGTGGGGCATCCGGAAAGGGTTTTGGATCCGTTGATGTCAACTTGGACAAGGGTGGGTGGGTAAGGGATGTCTCGTTCCTGGGTTCGTTCAGTTCCCCAACCGCCCAGAAATGGACAGGAACATTGCGATGCTGGGGGGATTGTTTCCCTACCTGTACTGTAGAGGTTGGCCAGCTCCTTGGCGCCGGCGTGATTGGGACCCCAGCGCGGCTTGCTGGCGTCCAGCCCTCCCTCCGAGTGCGGCACCGACGAATTGACATTGGAGTTGGGGTCATCTTCGGGCATGGAGTTCTCGTATATCTCCTGCTCGGTCTTGTTGTGGGCTAGCAGCGGCGCGGACATGGTGAGATCGGGGGAAACTTGGGACGTCCCAAAAATTATATAAAATTAAAGAACTTTCGTCCGTTGGGACGCCAACGCTAAAAAAAACCTCCCGGTCGCTCGCCCTACCGCCCTGATTCCTTTTTCGGCGAATTTTTTCTACTCCGCTAGTCTACCATCGATTTAAATCGATTATCTCAACGCCGTCTTGTCTAGCGGGTCTAGACCAACGTATCCGTAAGTGAGAAGATAGGAAATGATTGCTTAGGAATCGTTATGCCCGATATTAACGTTAACCTATTTAAAATGACGTAGTTCCTCAATACTGTTCATGAAAAGGCATTTATTGTCATAGTGGTGTAAGATATCACATCCGAAGAAATAAAATTGTTTAATTTTAAAAATCTGGTTAATTTTAAATACCTAATTAACTAAAAACAAAATAAAAAATATTCAAATTTATTCCGTTAATTTAAACAGTTTATATATTAAATTATATATTTTTTAAAATTATTTCAAAGTGGCCCAGTCGATTACAGCACGGGAATTTAGTTGGGTAGCACTGTCAATCAACAATTGCAAATGGCGGCCCCCATGGCCTAACACGATTTAAAGGGAAACAGCAATAAAACTAACAATTTTATTTGAATTTCTTGCATTTTGAAATGTTTGGTAGTGTTTCGAAATGAAGTATTTAACGTTGTTGAAATTCTCCAAGAAATTTGCGCTGACCCATGTTCGGTTCTGCTCGACCGGAGAATCTGTCGCCGTCCCTTTGAGACCGAAAAAGTCGAAAGCTGAGGGCCATCAGGTAGGCATTGACTCATTTCTTTTTTTTTTTTGACAAATTTGCTTAAAAAAAGTTAGGAAATCTTTTTTGGAATTTGTTGACATCCTCATCCTTAATTTGGTATAAGGAATTAGAAAAGCTCCTTCATTGACAGGAATTAGTGTTAGTTTGGGTAGGTGGCTGGTCATCAGCGGTCAGCTTGTTGTTTAAGATCCGTCGAGTTGTTTCCGACTGGTGACGCCTTGGACAAGTGCTCTCCAACTAAGCTTCTTGACGGGAGTTCAAATAAGGTGAGATATTCGAGGGTAGGTCGAAGTCGAGGGAGGTTAAAGAAGAAGAGGTCGGTCGTCGAGATGCTGTTTACAGGACTGTTTATTTCGTTTACAGAATGACATAATGTATTTGCCCATCTTCCTTACATCTATATCCTGCAAAATCCTTGAGCATGTGGTTGGCATGGGTCTAATCTGTTTTATTTTTGCTTTGTGCTCTGAGTCTCGCCAACTCACGTCGTTCGTCACCTCCAGTCTTGTCCACTTATTCAGCTTCCATGTCATAATCGCACAAACCATAATAGCGCACGACATAATGGCGCAGCTGCGAAATGGCGCAGCGACAAAATAGCGCAACGACGAAATGGCGCAGGGATAAAATGGCACAAGGGTTTTTTTAAATCGCAGGAAAATCTGTCTACCGCGGAGGTGTGGATGGGGACGGGTGGAGGGGTCGTGGTAAGTGTCAATAATAAAAGTTTCGTTGGAGCCGTTAAATGATTACTTCGTCTAATATGGGGATTTGTTGTTGGCCGGTTATTATCCAGATGAAGAGATGAAAGGATTCAAATTTTTTTATTTTATTTATTCCGCGGCATATTGAGTTTTGATCTTATTTTTACATGACTATCACGCTAGGAGTAACTAAGATTTCTCCAAAAATATACACCGTTATGCATTTATTTATAAAATCGCAAGCAACACACAAAATCACACATTTCGTGTTAAGATCAAAATTTTCAGCGATTTAAAAAAAACCCTTGTGCCATTTTATCTCTGCGCCATTATGTCATCCGCCATTTTGTCGTTGCGCTATTTCGTCGCTGCGCCATTTCGTTGTTACGCCATTTTCGTTGCTGCGACATTATGTCGTGCGCTATTATGGTTTGCGCGATTATGACGTGACGCCTCTTGTCTTGGTTTTACCTTTATTTTATTTTCCAGTTCTACTAGGATACAGTCACACAGTTTCCTGGGGCATATGTCACATGTCAGTGACCAGCCTCTCGCCGCCCGCGGAGCAGAAAACAGACTACAAATTCTATACTTTATTTTCCACAAATTAACAACCCTGCCAAATTTGTTAAAAAGGCGGATAGACAAGGTAGAGGTCACTCACACAAGCTAGACAATCTACGCAAAGATAAACTACAAAAAGGTCACATTTTCCCTCTGGAGCGTAATCGATTGGAAGGCCATCCTCCCTTCAAACCTTCAAGTCTCGACAGCTGGAAGGCCGCACCCGGCCCACCTTCGAACATCACCAATAACCAACCTACAAACATATTGCCAGAATTCTACGGCGCGGCGATTACCTCATCTAAATCTAAATCTAAGATTCCCGACTCTGACCGCCCGGGTTCTAATTCATATGGGATTTCTGTGACAAACTCTGTTTCTTTAAATTTTCAGGAGCAGACGTTCGTGGATTGGCGACGAGTTCAAGTGTTTGGCGGCAATGGCGGCAACGGAGCCAACTCGTTCTTGCAGGTTTGGTGCAATCCGACGGCCGGACCGGATGGCGGGGACGGCGGAAATGGCGGACACGTCATTTTCGAAGGTGAGAATGCCACATTGGCGAGCTTGAATGAAGGTGGTATAATTCCGATAGTGTTTGTTCTGCGAGTTTGGTGGCATCACTGGTAACTGGCAAGTTGAGGCGATCAAATTTTTTTTTAATTCATCGATTTTCCCGTGCCGTCTGTCCTCTCCCACATTAGGCAGACTGATTTTATTTGTCTTATAAATTAATAAATATTGATTATTTTATTGTATTTTAGCATCAAGCAGAGTGAAATCCTTGTCGGGTATCCAGTCGCTAATCAAAGCCGACCACGGAATTAAAGGCATGTCGAAAGATTGCTTTGGAAAAAGCGCGGCTCACACTTTTGTTTTGGTAACTATATGCATTTTATCGATTGCCTGTGATTAGTCACTTGGATGTGTGACTAAAAAAATAAAGGCCACATCGGCTGAATCGAACGTGTTATAAATTTAAAAATTGTTCTGATCTGGATTAAGGTTCCGATGGGCACCGCCGTGCAAACCCCCGAAGGCCGCGTGGTGGCCGAGCTGATCGTGGAAGGGGAGATGTTCCTGGCGGCACGAGGGGGCGCTGGTGGCAAGGGCAATCGGTTCTTCATGACCAATGAGAACAAGGCGCCGATGATAAGCGAGATGGGCGCCGAGGGAGAGATCTACACATACTGTCTGGAATTAAAGACAATCGCACACGCCGGTCTGGTACGTCATATTTTTTTATCGAATTGTTCGAAAATAACAATGCATTTATCCCCTCACCTCGCCAACGAAGAGACATTTGGTGAGGGGCACTACAAACAAAACAAAATAAAATGTATAAATTCATACATTAAATGGCGGTTCTCGAACTTGCAGGTGCCACGTTTCGCTAAACCTGTTAGAGGGAACTTTTCCGGAAAACGTAAAATAATTCAGAAGCCACACTGTTTGGAAATCTCCTAAGTTTTTTTCCAAAAGACGTTTCTCCTCATGATGCTCACTGAACAAATGAAATAGATTTTTTGTAATTCTCCTGATTTTTATTTTTGTTGGTCAGATTGGTTTTCCAAACGCGGGAAAGTCCACCCTACTCCGAGCCATCTCCCGAGCCAGACCCAAGGTTGCCTCTTATCCCTTCACCACGCTGCGACCTCACATTGGGATCGTGCACTACGACGACTACGAGCAAATATCAGGTAAGAACCACTAAAACGAAATAGATTGCTAACTTGTCGACCAAATTACAATTTGAACGCCTTGTATTGCACAATTTCTTTTTGATTTTTGAGATAGCCTGCCATTACCAGATGATGTTTGAGTCTGCGAATTCCAATTTCCAGGATGACTAGATCTTTAAGATCTGTCTAGCTCAGTGGGTATGGCAACAGACTGCTGAGCAGGTGGTCCCGGGTTCGATTCCCGGCGCAGGCGCTCGTTTATTCGATCCTGGAGTACTTGTAAAATTGGCCCTCACATATTGCCACAGAAAGGTACAGAATCTCCTGCAGTCATATTCACTCAGTGAGGGAAATTTCTCCACTAAAAAGAAAAAAATAAAGAATACTGACCACGCTCACTTTCCCCGATCCACCAATCACCTCCTCTCTTCTTTTTCTAGTGGCCGATATCCCTGGCCTGATCGACGACGCCCACCTCAACCGCGGCCTTGGCGTGTCCTTCCTTAAGCACGTGGAGCGCTGCCTGTGCTTCCTTTACGTGATCGACCTGTCCCAGGAGGAGCCCTGGCGTCAGCTGGACGTGTTACGCCACGAGCTGGACTGCTACCGACCGGGGCTGGCCGACAAGATCAGCGCAGTGGTGGCCAATAAGATGGATTTGCCGGCCGCGAAGGATAACCTGCCTGCCTTCGAAGCTCGCGTCCGCCTGCCTGTCATCGCTGTCTCGGCTCGGACCGGCACCAACCTGCAGCACCTGCTCACTCACCTGCGACGCATGTATGACGAAGGTAAATTGGGGGAGCGATTGCCGTCCTAAAGCGGGCAAAAACGGGAGCTTACAAGAAGCTCCTCACCTTGTTATTTTATTTTTATAAACGGCTCTAGTCGCTTGATTTTTTCGAATCTATTCGTGTCTGTTTCGATGATTCGAGAATTTATTTGGCGTAAATGCTCAAATTAATAGAGTTAGGACATCTATGAATTAATGGCATGCTTACCTCAGCTAGCATGAGGTAAGCATGTTCGTTCTGGTATGGAGAAATTCCAACATTTCATGTATTTTTTGTGCTTAATAGGCCTAGTAATTCGCAGTTGTCGGTTCACACCTGAACAGTAGATTGGTATTTCGTTATGCTAATGCTACTTGGGCCTAGGCCACAGTTGTATAATTGAAATCCTCGTTTTCTGTCTTATTAAGAGGGTTTTGGCAAAACCCTGTTAGTCTTTTTCCCGGTGCTGTACCGGACCCCGTCCCTCTCGTAAATGCTCAAGTTGCTTCGAAGAACTCAGTCCTGACTGTCTAAGTCGGACTTATTTTACCGAAGATATTCGATACCGGTTAAATTTAGTATTTTAGCTCAACGATTTGTCATGCTTCGAGCACCAGACATCTGATTGTCTAAAATTGGTGATTGGAAGTGCTTCGAAAAGTACACTCATGACGTTACCTTCTGTTGATTATCCGTTTTTTTAAAACGTGTTTAGACGTGTTAATGGCGTTTCGAATCGAATTTCTGGCTTGCTAGGAAATTCTGGTGACTCCGGGCTTCGGCACTGTTGTGAACCAAAACATTATTTTTCGGTGAGCACTTTTAGATGACTCCGCCCATTTTTTTAGAATAAAAATAGACTGTAAATGAGATGTTGAGTGAGGTTTTTGTGGAAGAGAATGTTAATAAGTGTCAACGAGAGATCTTCCGTTAACCGTATGTTTTATTAATAAAATGAAAGTACAGCGAATAAAATATGGCAACTATTACATGAAAAGCTAACTTGTGGCATGAAAACCCAAAATGAAAAGACAATGATTATATACAATAGAGGGAAAAAACAACAACGAATAATGTCCAATTACAATTTCTTCACATGAATTATTCCTCTAAAAGGTTGCGATAGAATTGCAATCTTGGGGCGAATAATTCCCCAAATTTGTGTATTTTTTTATTTATCAAAGTTTTCTAGTATTATATATTTGCCAGTTAACTTTTGAAAGATGATTTCTTTGACGACTAGATCGTCTTTCTAGTGGGGTGTTTGGTGTTGTGAGAGCCACGAAATATTATTATTTGCATTGGCGGCTTTTAAAACGCCAATATTCTGTTGAAATAATTAAATAGCTTTGTTCCTCTCGATTGGGTAACAATTTTTATTAATCCCTCAACTAGAACTGTGTGCGACAATGGCGACAAAAATCTCCTGACTATATCGTTCCGATCCTCCATCCATTTTCATCTTAACCATATGTTAATTCGCAACTTATTTAATTTTTGATCGGCCCTCCAGAATGAGGTTAGGCGCCTTATGGGTAAGTTATTGTCAGGCAATCGAGCATGTAAAAATTGATCTTGCATCTCTCATAAATTAGAAATTCTAAAATTGAGCTCTCCCATAAAACGATACTCTCTCCTGATCAGCGTCGTTCTCTTGGATTAGCGAATTTTTCCCGTCTTGAGTTCCTCACGGGCACGAAGGACTCTAAATTCAACCCAGACTGAGTTGTGTTTCCTGTAAGGGAAAATCATCAAATTAGTTTATTCCTTTTCAAATGACTGAAGACTGTGCACTCTACTTATGAAAAATTCCTATGGTAGAATTTCAGTATCATTTCCTATCAACACTACTTAATTACTACTTTATTACAAAAATTGCAATTGTAAGTGTACTTAAAAAATAATGTATCTGCAGTTACTTACAGGGCTTCTTTGAAGTAGTTTTTGGCAATTTGTGTCTTTTTGAGGTCCATGTAGATGTATCCGAGCTCCATATTGGCGCAACCCAGCAGATGTGTAGCCTCCTTAATTTTCTTTTGACTAAACAAAGGTGTAATTAAGAAATATTAGAAGTTAAAATTGCACATTTATGTTGAGTGTACAGCGGGCGCACAATAAGTTTCCGAAATAATAAAAAAAAAAAAGAACGGCTGAATGGATTTTAATGAAATTCGGCGAATTTCATCTCAAAGTCATACCTGAGCTTCCTCCAATTTGATTCGAAAATTGCACGTGCTAAAAATTCGAACGCCAACGTGGACGTGATCTAATGAGAATTTTTATCACTTGTAATTTTTGAATCGAATGGGAAAAAATGGAGGATGCTTAGGAATAGTTTGAGATTAATTTCGTCGAATTTTATTGAAATGCATGAAGCGGTTCTTTTTTTTTAAAGATGCATTTCGAAAACTTATTGCACGCCTCTAGTAAATTCTAATTGAGTCTAGTGGATATGGTGACACATACTTTTTAATTACATCTTTGAAGCACTCTTCTGCCGCTTGTTTCCTTCCCAGCAGATTGAGACAGACTGCTTTGATGAATATGCCAATGGACTGGTTGTCGGTCGTGTATTTGCAATCTGAACGTAAATTGTAAAGAGAAGAATGAAATTAGAAATAAGCACCACTAAACATCACTCGAATATTGTCTGAAATAACGTACTTATATTGACGGGAACTGGCCAATAGTTTACCTTTTCGAGTTTTGAGGTTGTCCAACGCAACTTCTGTTCGCTTCAGGATGCTTTCCAGTGTGGTCGCCGGGAGGAAATTGAAGTAATTAAAGATGTACATGAGTTCCTGTAAATATCGTAAGCAATTGCTGCAGTAAATTTCACTGTAACTCTCTCGCTTCCGAAATGCATTTTTTACGTAGAAATATCCAAGTAATACCAATTAATGGTTGAAAAACGCATGCGATGTAGTCACTTTTACATTGCATAATTATCTAAACAGTTATTTGGATTCAATTATTCGATGCATGTGCTCATTCAGTTATTGAGTCAGCTTTTCTTTGCAAGTATTTGTGCTGTGCTTATACAGCTATTTCTCAACCGTTACTGTTTTGCTAGTCTACGATGTTTTTTTTTCAAACAGTAGACGAACGACTTTCAAAACATCAGAATCGAATAGCTGATTTCTATCTGGTACTGTAACAGACCTCATTTTTTTAAATCGTTCAACCCTTCGCAGGGTGACATCTTGTACAAAAATTAAGCGCTTTTGCGTTTCTAAAGTGTCTTTTCGTCAGCTCATCTTTGAGAAACATCAAATCCAAAAAGGAAAGCTGGCTTCCCTTGAGCGCGAAATATTTGCCAAATAATCCAAGAAAAGTCTCGCAATTATTTTAGTCTTCTGACAAGGCTAACATCAATTAATACTAATACTTGGCGAATGGCGTACGCTCAACTTACATAGAGTGGCAGCATCATATAGTTTCCTTGCAGGGCAAATATTTCGCACTTGCGACATATTTCCTTCTCCATTGGAACATTTTTCCCCGCGAAACACATCCTGGCTTTGGTGGCATCGCTACTCGAGTTTTGGAAAGAAAAAAACAAAATAAGATAGTGTGTGTCCGTTAGTTTGAAATCTTAGTCTAGTAATCTTAGTCCTAATCTTATTCATGCAATACAACAACAAAATTCATGCAAAAAATAAATTGCAAAGAAAAATTTTGACGTAGAACTTTGCACTGTAAAATGTTCATATCCTTTAAAATCCACAGTATGTACGCGTATGAAGACAAAAATACCAAATAAATTTGAGACGTACTTGTACATTAATATTCGTCGAACCGAGACGAGTCAACAATGAACGAGATTGTGAAATAAAACACAAAATGATAGTCATGCTGATATTGAATGCATGATAATTACGTGTCTTAGGTTCTAAAATCAAACCTAAGGCATCGGTTAGTTGAACCCGCGGAGTGTAGAAAGTAAATTCGTGAGACTAGTCCGCGGCGAACTGCTATCTGTGACGACGGTATCAACTATGGCTTCTATGTCTCTTCGTTTCACAATATATTGATGAACGTGTTAACGACCTCCCCAGCAATTTACACGTTGGTAGACAAATAATTATCATGCTTTCAACATCAGCATGACTTTATCATTTTGTGTTTTATTTCACAATATCGTTTATCGTTGACTCGTCTCGGTTCGACGAATATTAATGAACAAGTACGTCTCAAATTTATTTGGTATTATTGTCTTCATACGCGTACATACTGTGGAAAATTCATGCATTTGGTTAGAGGTGACCAGCGGCGGTCAGTGTATATTTAATTGGTCAAGCAAGAAAATATATTGTTTGGGGGGAGGGGGGGTACGGAAAGAGGGAAGGATTTATGATTGATTTTTCAAACAAATTAATTATTTATAAATTAAGGCATTTATTTGGAGAGCAAGCTCTGCTTTTGCTGCAAAAATGAACAATCTGCCACTGGACCTGACCATTGAGAATTAGCCTTATGTCGTACCTGAGAAAGGTTGCCACCTTGTTCCGATCCTCCTCAGTCACATTGTCACCGCTGTAGATGACGCAAGCTGTCGTGTAGTAGATGATGACCTTACTCCAGTTGCTCTCCCGGCAAAGGACGTTCAGGTTGGGTAACGCCGCGGCGAGATCGTCACCGGTTCTGCGGCATAATCAAAATTAGAGAGTGTTGTAGTTAATTCGGTGCCGATCTCTGGTGACCCTAGGAATGTCCAATGTTTCCGATCGCGCATCGGTCTTGCTGTCTTCATGCATTAGGGAAATTCTCTGGATTCTTTTAAAACATAATGTGGTGGAATTTGGTTTTCAGTGTTGGGTATGTTCCTTTTGGGAAAGGAACTTGTTCCAGTTCCCGTTCCTCCCATGAAAAAAGGAACTTGGAACTTTTCCGTTCCTTTCCGTTCTTTCGATTGAAAATATTGTTTCAACTCCATGTCATCAAAACGTTGTGTGTAAAAGAATTAGATTCATAAAGATATAAATAAATAAAGATATAATCCCGATTTGTAGACAGACGGTTCCACTGTCTACACACCTTGAACTCTCTTACTCTTAGAAATACTCTTAGAAAATTGAACGTTATGGCAAAATGATCCAAATGAACATAGAAAAGGAACCTTCGTTCAGTTGCCGTTCCAGTTCCTCAAAAATTAAAACGAATCTCCAAATCTTCAAAAAGGAAACCAGTACCCAACACTGCTTGTTTGCGTGTTCTAGCAGCCTCCCTCACACATCGGTCAACCCCAGAGACAATCGAAATGAGCACTCACATGCGGCACCAGGCCATCTCCCAGTAGACGATATGTCTGATGTTGGACATGAGCTCGAAGTCCTCCTTCAGGGTGAACTGGTACAACTGGATGGCCTGGGCGTTGTTACCCCTGACTGCGGCTACCCGCCCGGCGAACGCTGTAAAGATCGGGCTCTGCGTGGGCCCACAAATCAAGCGGGAAATTTACAAATTAGAAAACCGGCGTAAGAATAACAATTGCGTTCGGAGAGTGTTAAACACCATAGGAAAATCGACTTACACCTGGGTGTTCCTTTATGCATGCGTTTAATACCGACTCTGCATAGTCCATTGAACCGCATCTTCGTGCTGTGTGAAATGACAGATTAAACATTTTAAAATGTGTCGCAGAGACTAGTAAAAAACTCTAAGGTTATCCAATGTTCATCTCTGATAAAATCTAATGTTAATGAGCACGAAACACGCAAAAAAGACGAGGTGCACATAAGGAGAAATCGCCGAACCACAACGATGAAGATGAAACGAGATTGCACTTGAATATGCAAAATGTTAAAAGTACGTTAATTTGAAGGACAAAACGGGATAGTTTAATTTCATGAGGTTAAAAATTATAATTATTTCGTCCGCTGTGGCCGAGAGGTATACGTGCTCGCTCACCAACCAGCGGATCTGGGTTTGATTCCCAGCGCAGCCGAAAGGCAATGGCAAACCACCTCTGTACTCTGCCAAGAAAACTCAGGGGTCTTCTGCTCCCTGAAGACACCAGGTGTCGGGGGATCGAGGGTCGGGGTCCGGAGACGACACAAAGGACTTAACAACAATTATTTATTAATAATATTTATAAAAAATAATAATTATAAAAAATAATAATTATAATAAATAATAATTATAAAATTAATATAAATAATTATAAAAATTATAATTATTTATACTTGAATGTTGAAGAAATGGTTAGTTGATATAATTTTACCTCAAGAAATGAAACTATCACGTTTTGTCCTTCAAATTAACGTGCTTTTAACATTTTGCATATTCCATTGCAATCTCGTTTCATTCCTTATGTGCACCACATTTGTGTTTTTAATGGTCATTGACATCCAAGATTATCTTTTGGTATAGATATGTGGTACCCTGTAATGATGACACTCTTCTCCCAGCCCTTTTTTCGTGAACTATTTTTTGTGTGTTCGATGACACCTCACTCCAATATTTAGTGGTTTAAAAAAAGTATTCTTGTAGTTTTTTTTTCCGTTCTGAATGGCAGTTGCGTTTTGAGACTTACTTCCGGCGCTGCAGTACACGAGGTGATATCCTAGAATAGTTAGCGAAGAGATGAGCTGCATGAGGCAACCCGTGAACTGATTGGCTTCTTCCAGTTGTCCTTCACCGACGTCCTGCACGAAAAACAACCAACAAATGAGTTTAGTGAATCTCTGATTCTAAAGATCTTTTCGTGGCAGAATTATTATTATTTTTTTATCAACGGACAACGTAATTTATACAGTGAGATGGATAGTTTAACATTCCAATTTACAGTCGTTGAACGCAATTTTTGTGGACCCTCGTATCGCTGGGGCGATGTATGAGGATCCAGGATGGATAGTGTACCAGCAATAGACAACAGTGAAGACGGAGCAGGTTGATAACACTGTCAGATTGACAGGGCAACGGGTCAGGTGACAAAGATACATGTTTTGTACAAGTAACAACGGTGGAACTTTGCGCAAGATATAAACATTAAAGATTATTAAAAACAGTAGAGGATTTTTTAAATACAAAATATCTTTTTGTATTTCTCTCATCAGGAAATGAATCGATAAACCAAATAACACTTAGATTTATTAAAGTGTATTATGGAAAGTTACACTTACAAATTTGGCAGAGAATCCGATGAACTCGAATATTTTCTGGAATCGCTTGGGAAACGCAGAGAGAACCTGTGATCGATGGGAAAAAAGATGAGAACAAAATCAGTGGTCAATTCTGTATGACTTTATGGGAATTATATATTTAGTCCCCATATTTTTTCTCATTTGAAATTTGAAGGTTGCGGAGAAACCATGGCAACCATGGTAATTATTATCTAATTTTAAGTTAAATTTTCTGCAGATAAAAAATACTTGGGTAAGTTGGTGCGAGAGTTGGAGGGAGTGAGTCGTGGTCAGGGTTTGAAAAGCGGTCAACAAACATCATCAATCATCTATATAGGCTTTCGATTTAGCGGCTATTTTGAGTTTTTAAAACTCTTTTTAAGTTTAAACCGTAGTATATATTTCCTTCTAACACCTACCACATTGTAGGTACCGAGTCCGAAGGCAACTCCGCATTCGAATTCTCTTTTGAGATACTCGTTGTTCCACGTGGTCCGATGAGCTAGAACTTCTTCACACAATCTACAAAGACATCAAAAAAGTGCATGGTATAACTAAATTAGTCTCACGATTTCAATGGATACTATTATAGTCTTTAATCGTTTTTTTTTCTTCTTCTGAATGGTGTGATATGGTTTTGCCATCACGTATGACGTTTAGAGGTATAAAATCCAAATTAGTAGAAGTAGAAGAAAACGCGTTTTTTTTAATCTAGAACGTCTTTTTGTTTATCATTTCACCTGTGTGGTGTCTTCGTTCATCTTCTAATCGTTCCGGTTCAACGAACTCTGCTTTTATTTTTATTCTGAATTGATGAACGCTTAAGACGACCTATTTTTTTTAGTAGAAGTAATCCTTGACCATTATGGATAGAAACGGCAACTTTCTGGTGGAACACGATGTTTATTCGGGAACAACCAAAAACTTTCGATACAAAATATGAGAGATTGTACGTGGTTACATATTAATCTCTCATATTTTGTATCGAAAGTTTTTGGTTGTTCCCGAAGAAACATCGTGTACCACCAGAAAGTTGCCTCCAGAAAGTTGCCGTTTCTATCCCTAATGGTCAAGGATTACTTCTACAAATTTGTTGCTTCAACGGCTCCTAACGAACTCTTTTTATGTATAAAATCCGCAATTTAAGCAATTTCTTTTAACCATCACATACTGAATTATTTTTCATATAGATTGATAATTGTTTTTACTGATGCTTAAACCAAAAACAAATTGCTTAATCGAATCGATTAGGTGTATCGAGAGTTGCAGCAAGCCAAAATGAAAAAGCAACTTTCTTGCTCGAGCAATAAAACACCAGACAATAACATAAATTAAAAAAATAGGTTGCCCCTGATCGTTGGCTAATAAGAGAAAAAAAAATCGACGTTGAGGAGAACGGCTAAGAAAAGTGTGCCGCAAATATTTGTGGGTCACGCACGCCCAGGTGTAAGGAGAAAAAAAAGTGTGTTTTTAATTTCTATGTCACGTTGAACGGCGGTTGGAAGTACAACCGCATTTTTGTGGGATTCAAGTTGTGTAAAATTGAGTCATCCCTCAATTCGAATGCAACCGCCTCAAGTCGAAGTGAGCTCCCCAATGTAATGCGAGTTTACATGCTCGGTGAGCAACTTTTACGAACTTTTCACGTGGAAATGGATAAATGATCGGAGTTGGCAGAATCTTTCTCTGCACGCTTTTTTTGCTCGGATTTCTTAAAAAGTTCGTAGAAGTTACTCGCCAAAAGCAAAATTCGCCGAGCTAAAAGCTATTATGTAAATACCCTGTAAGAGAATCTGAAATATTTAATTTTAAAATACTTTTTTTTTTATTAAAGAAAAAAAACATCTTTTAAAATTGATTTGCAGAATGAAAACAAAATGCATTGTGTCAATTTTGCCTTCAAGATTTTTGTTACTTTACCGCATTCAAAAATCAAAAATAAAACGAACGGTATTAAACGTGCAACTTAAAAACGCTGCAGTCAAGCTAGCGATGAACTTTTAACTTTTATTGATGTTTATTTTCGTTAAATAAAACGTACAAATTATTTTGCGCTAGGTAAAGAACTGTGCTTTTTAGAACTGCTTTGATTAAAAATACCAAAAAAATACATTCAATTTGGCTTTAAAATTTGAGGTAACCCTCGAAAACTCAAGACTATGAAAATCGGGCATTTAAAATAAATGAAAGTTTATTTGTTAATTCCAGCAAACAATTAGCCCGCAAAACCAAAACCAAAACCCGCAAAACCAAAACCAATTTACAACCAACTTTACGACCAAATTTACAACCACCGTTGCATCATGACTACTAAAATAAATGCGAGACGACATGTTTGACTCAGTTATACGAAACCGGTTGACCGCCTCATTGTATGTGG
>JAUJYS010001314.1:0-17869 GCA_033995665.1 Melogona broelemanni | reverse complement strand
TAATGGAAGCTCAGGGGTGACGCCAGTACCCCAGGCTAACGAATAAACGAAAGCATGCGCCGGGAATCGAACCCGAGGACCGTCGGCTTCGTAGGATGTTGCCATACCCACTGAGCCATCGGTTCGTACCAATATGTACGCTCGGATTAATTTGACTTGGGCCGATGCCAGAACGATTTTATCGCTGTAATCAGATTTGCTGCTTGCGATTAATCTTTTTTTAGCCATCGTTAAAGAAGCCTACCAACGTTTTTCTGTCTCAAAACACTAGAGGCCACCTGCACATTTTGAGACTTCTGACTTTTTTATTTTATTATTTTATTTATTGATCAACGAACAGATTTTTTATTTTATAAAGGACCATATACAAATATTCAAATCATCATCTGTTCGCGATTGAATGCAACCCTTATGTTGCTAAGGCAATTTGCGGGGGAGCATGAGTCAAATAATACCATAACTTCTGGCATACACTGAGCGAAGGCCGTCAGACAGCTTGTGTTAGCCACAGCCAAGCCGGCAGCACCGGCAATCCTTTAGGAGTAACAAGGACACGTGCGGATTATTAAATACTATGCAAAGAAAACAGAGAAATGATAAATTATTAATAAACAAAAATAAAACACATTGGTATCAGCAGTACTTCAGCACTCTTGGGAGGTTGCTTGTTGAGGTATGGGATTTGATAAATCTATCAATATCACTCTGCCATCACTGACATAAGTGCAAACAAGCCTTTTATGAATAGCAAATATTCCACTGTTCATGGGGATATTGGATGAGTTAAGAAGTTTTGTGATTTTGCACGAGAGTTCCCGCTCAGTTACCTGAAGGCGACTATGAGGCACTACATATCTCTTTTTTTATAATTCTAGGATTTCTCTGTAACAATAACGGCTTCAGAATTGTTGGACATCTATACGCAAATGCAAATGACCGCTGACAAAACATCTGTCTAATTGACAATACACCATGATTTTTCAACATTACATCAGTACCAATTGAGATATGCGTGAATTTAGTAATGTAGTACACTGATCTAATTAAAGAATTGTGTAGTTTCTGTATCTTCTTTATATTCAGACCAATGTCTGTTCCCCAGAAAAGTATATGAGTATTAATATGGAAGTGAATCCCGGACTCTGAACATCTGAGAGATCGAGGTATGGAACCTGGGTTTTAAAAAGTTATAGTATTTTGTCCAGTTCAAGTCATATGCAATATCCAGGCCCAAATACTTCAAATCATCAACCTGAGGAATCTCAGTTCCCGAAAAATAATTGTTCGGGTTCGGGTTTGACGACAATACAAAGAGTCTGTCGCCTTCATCTCTCCTGGATAAGAGAGAGAGAAAAACAGCCCTTAGCCCAGACCTAGGTCTAAGCTATGAGGGCTGTTGGGAAGGAGAAATAGGAGGGAAAAGGAAAAAGAAGGGATTGGATGTGGAAGTGAAGTGAAGTAATAAAACTCCACATTCCCTGAGGAATTTAGGATCCCCCTAATTAAGCCCCCGTATCCCGTCCTTGTGGTAAGGAAAGGAGACGGGACTAATCGCCATAGAAATATAAACATAGATGACGGGTTGGTCGGAAGTACGTCAAAGATAAGTCAATTAATGAATGCACAAAAATCAGTACTAAGGATAATATAAGAAGTAATAAACACAAGATATACGGTGAGATAACCATTATCATCGGCAATAAAGATATTCCTAATAAAAATCGGTAATTTTGTAAGTCATACAAAGTAAATTTTTAACCTTGTAGTAGAGTAAAATAATAATAATAGAGATAAAGAGTGGAGCAATTTGTGGTAAATCAATCGAGGCATTTGTAAATAAACAATCAAATTAAAATAATAGTTTCCCGTTTATCGGGCAAACTAAAAGAAAATACTGAGAAATCAATAAGCAGTCAAGTGTGCAATCATTCAAATGAATAAGATAAGAAAAATTAATATAGTGAAGAGTGGTTGAAAATATAAATAATCGTCAAATGTCCCGTCTATCGGGTAAAAATAAATCATACATTTAAGGAACATTAACCTGGAGCCAACAAAAATAAAAAATGTGCTATTTTTTTAGCAATCAAGACATTCAGGGAAATGGCAAAACTGAAAGAACAAAGAAACAAGCAAAACAAAACAAGCATGACAAGCGAACGGGCATATGGGTAAATTCAAATCAGATCCGGTGACTATCTAGCCAATAAACAACAACAAATGATAATTAGATATATAGATATATTATATTTAAGCCATAATTATAGATAAAGGAGCAAAAATTCATAGTAAATGAAATAAAATAAAACTCTAAACGAATCCAATATTTGAATTCAAAGAAAAATCCTCTAAGATTTCACAACCATTATGACAAAGTATCTCACAGAATACTGAAATCCCGTCATGTGAATATTCAATCGCAAAAGTCTGGGTGAAATACTCAGTGTAAGACCACAAGCATATCAAGATTTGCACAACTGAAGTAATATTTTATACCCATTTAAACCTCAAGTCTTTCTGTTACGTTGAGCCAAGAATAACAAGGCAAGACATGAGCAAACAGTCAAGTCTAAGTTTGTACAGCTAGTTATTAAAATCCTGAACCGGTGCCTGAAATAACAGGCAATCCAAGTAGATGAGTATACAACTCGGTAGAAGTACACAATTCGGTCACAATATCCCATAAGCAAATTGGGGCGCGTAGGGAACCTGACATAACATAACATGAAGTGACTAATCAGGTGAAACTGAATTTGACTACGCGCCCTACTCGAAACCGTATTGAACGTGTATATGTGCACACGTATTAAAACATCTTGTGGCCGAATTGTGTACTTCTACCGAATGATTAAATGGTCAGAGAAATAGGATCACGCGTAGATTTATTTGCCCCATGCTTTCACAAAGTAAATTAACGAGAAACTATTTTGCCGTCAAATTTGCGTTTAAGATCCCCTCCCCCAGCTTCAAGTCATTTTGAAAATGGCGTTAGATTCGGGCATGCGAATGAATGTGGCACCATATATTGCACCATGAACATTGTAACTTTTGGTGACCAAATAAGCAGAATTACAATTCAAAAACTGTAGTGAATTATTCTACGAACCTCTAGTAGACGTTTTACAAGGTGGAAACTGAACAACTTTCGTCAGAACGGTTTACAAAATCCTCTCGAAACAAAGATTTCGCAGAGTAACAACCGAGCGAACCGACACAATGGCGATAGCGTCCATTTTACTCCATTTTAATTTTTGCGATTGTTTCGTTTACACAGTATCTGAATGGGTTATGGGCGCGTTAAATATCGTAATTCACTCTAATGATAAAAGTAACATGGATGCAGACAGAAGTTGAAGCACCAACACGAACCTAGATTTCAGTTTGTGTCAATGCGCATTTTGCTGATAATGGCCGCTAGGCTCGCATCAACGCGTAATGATAAATTTAGCAAAGTGGGGGTAAAAAGGCTGGACGGTAAAAAAAAGGCCAAAATTGTTCGCTCCGCGACATCAAATAAACCCCTTTTGAATCCCATCAACTAACACTAATTAATTATTTAAAAAATTGATATTTTTGTTTATAATTCTTATTTTTTTTTCTATATTTCCTTTCTTACATATATTTTAGATTTCAACAGATTGGAATTCGGAAATCCCAACTGCGAAGCACCCGAGTGATCGCTTTGCAATAGTCGATTAGCGATAGTCGACGCACCGATATAACTTTCGACCAACGCCATCAGTAGCAGTGCGGACAGGCGAAATTTGATCCAAAGTCGACTATTTGATAGTTGCGTCATCGAGAGACAAGCCCAAGTAATCGATATATGTCAGCGTGTGTGATAATCGAGTGACTGGCTTGTAAATGGCGGCTGAAGAGAGATGGTATTTTACCAAAGAACAACTAGCAAATACACCGAGTCGAAAATGTGGGATGGACGCCGACAAAGAACTTTCTAACCGCCAGCAGGCCGCCAACTTCATGCAGGATTTGGGACAACGAATAAGAGTGTATCCTTTGACAAACGTCGCCAACAAAGTAGGCCTACAGCAGCCATAGTTATAGCCTACAGTGTCAGTGAGTAGTATGTGCGCGCCCGGTTCGTCATTTTTTTTCTCGCCTTTCTGCCCCATAAATTCGTGTTTCCCTCGCCCCACTATATCAATTGAAACCTCTGGAGTCTCCACCAATCGTTTATGTGCTATTCGAATGCCGGGAATCTGCACACCGATCGCAAACATGAAGTGTAGACGAGCCGACATTTAGGCCTAATATCACTTCGTTTACAGCCGCGTTTGGATGTCTTTCGAAATAGGGGTGTGTTGAGCTTTCAATCTCGTCGCCAGTTGGCGCTCCGGTGTAGCGTGTTGTGTTTCTAGCGATGAGAGCGCCTGCTAAAAAACTGGCTCGAAAGGTTAACGCGCCCTGATTTCGAAGAACCTCCAGAGGGGAAGTAAATGAAAATGGGGGCTTTTTCTTACCGGGGCACCCGTGGTAGGCTTAGCGATGCACACGTGATCGAGTTACGTTACTGCGTCGTAAATGTTCGTCCGTGTCGTTCACCTCCACAAAAATATTATCCCCTAACTGAATCCAACCATTTCCCCGCTTTTTCTTTGGCATTTTCACTGCGGATCTTGGGGATTCAGAAATGTCAATGCATACGTTCGCGATAGTGGGTCACTGATTTTGGTTGGGAACGGCCTATGGTCTATGCCTATATAGGTCGCTCGTTAGAGTGTTGACCTTGGTCTCTGATACTTGTATGCGAGAATGGGATTTTGGAAACCCCACTTTTGTTGATTTGCAATGTTGGCTTGGCGCTCTGTGCTTGCCTCAATCATGCCAGCTAGCCTCAGCTATAAAAGAATGACCTTGATAATAATCGATCATGCGTCAATGCTCTTCCTGCGTATCAGCAGCGACAAAATCACCAAGGTCTCGGCCAGTTCATTGGTCTCGGGGTCAACTATGCAGCCCTTACCAAGCATTCTTAGTAAAGAAATATTTGGTCAAGTTCAAACCCCAAAACACCTTCTGTGATATGTACCCTACTTGCCTAATTGTTAGATAATCATGCAGTAGCGTACGCTACTGAAAGTTAACGGCAAATTTGATTAGAACGAAAAATAATGCGATAACCCGACTTTTTTATATATGTTAGCGAAGGTCTTTTGCAAATTTCGTTTTTAAATGTTATCGTAATGACAAATGAAGATAATAGATTGCGTTTGCAGCAATGAAAACTATTTTTAGACAAGCGTCAGGCTTCTTGATTTTCCTTGGTTTTCCCGTTTTGCTCATAGTACCGCAGCTTTTTTAGAAGTATTTTCTCGAATTAGTCAATGTAAGGGCTTATTTACTTTTAACATTACTCTCTAGTATAAATGATTATGTATTTATTATCTGATGATTCTATGAATTGTTATGCTATGAACCGCACAACGTTTTCCTTAACCGCCGAAAAACAGGAACCAGTTATGCATCAACACAGCGATTGTTTACATGCACCGCTTCTACATGTTTCACTCTTTCACCAAATTTCATCGCAATGTAAGTATCTCATTTTTTATTTCAATATTCACTCCGTTTGTACCCTAACACATACCAGGATGTGGGTACATGCGTTTAAATGATAATGCTATATGCGCTTGTTATTCTAAAAGTTCAAAAATATTACAATTACACAATGTGTGCTCGCAAGCAGCCCCGAATGTAATTATGTATGGCGGTGATCAACATATCAGTAGATACGACAATGTGTTCTGGAATCTTGCTAAATTGGGCAAATTTATTTATTCGTAAGTGGAAGTCCCAGTTATCTAAATTAGTAACTCTTTGGCTAAAATATCTGTTTTCGCACTTTCACTGTGCAGCCAATATTTTCAAAACATTAACGGGTTAGTTTTAATAGCCAATTCGCTTTATTTATGCTAACTTGTCAGTTGTTGCGTTACGGGTGCGCCACAGTGCGGTTCGAATACCTGGTCTCAATCTCGTCTTAATTTGTTTGCAGGCAATTTCGGTATGCGCGTTATTTTTGGCTGCTAAAGTTGAGGAGCAGCCGCGCAAGCTGGAGTTCATCCTCAAGTGGGCACATACGTGTCTCCACCACGATGCGCCGCCGCTGGATCAAAATACTGAGGTGAGTTTTGAGTTGAAATTTTCCCTGCCCTCATGACGTACTAAACAAAAACGTGTTGCCCAATACTTCGAAACTTTATTTGCTTTGATCTAGCCAAGCGACCCCTTTGTTTGTATTCTGGCAACTACGACACTATTTTGTCAAATCAATTGTTTTGGCTCCCAATCCGCGAGGGTGTCTCAAAGTCACAGTGTCATCTTAAACCAGTCATCCTAATGGATAACTATTTTTTATTCCATGTGCCAGGCCTTCGCTGACCAGCAACAAGAATTGGTGATCAACGAGAACACCATGCTGCAAACTCTAGGTAAGTGATTTGCCGTCCAAACCCATCATCCGCCTATGCTCTATTTTGTTCTGGTAGACTGTTTACGCCTCGAGAGACCACTGAACCATATCTCGTTTGTCTTGTCCGCAGGTTTCGATGTAGCCATAGATCATCCGCACACTCACGTGGTCAAGTGTTGCCAGCTGGTGAGAGGTGGGTATTCCAACTTGCGTAATCGTTGTGGCCAGATTAATATGTGACCATGCCATTTTAGTTGCGTTATTCTTGCGGAAGTGATTTGTTGCGGTATTTTATTACCTGTAGTAGAGTTATTTTCCCGACTCACTTTGCCGTAAACGGCAAAGTGAGCCGGGAAAATCTGGGGTTCATTTCTGTGGAGGATATTATTACCGATTGCAACAGTTTTTAGGAGTCTTTAATATGGACAGACCCAGACTTAAAAATGGAAACTTTAAAATTAAAATGGTCGCTGGTGGCTGCAAATAAGCTTCACATTTATCCATAATGATCATACCATACTGTCGAAACTAAGCTTAATCTGACTGCGTCATCAAACTTTCGCATTTTCATTTATCCTTGCTACCACGATCAAAATTTTATGGATTTGGGCCACCTTTTATTCATGTCAATGCAATACTGATTCGAAAATGTCACGTCCAATTACTGGAGAAATCTTCTCGTTTAGTATAAAAAATGTGATTTTATCTTGTTAACGGGAAAATTTTCCTTTCTCTTTTATTTCCTTCATACAGCGAGCAAGGACTTGGCGCAAACGTCGTACTTCATGGCTACGAACAGGTTTGTTACCGTGTTTGATCCCCTTAAGATTGCGTGTTTTCCCCCCGTTGTCCTACATCTGATAATAATGGAAATTGAAGCGCAAGTTTTTCAATTGGATTTGTTGACCGTTTTCTTTTCGTTTTTGTTTTGCAGCCTTCATCTAACAACGATGAGCGTGCTGTACAGGCCCACCGTTGTTGCCTGCGTGTGCATTTATTTGGCCTGCAAATGGGCCTGTTGGGAGGTGAGTTATTGCCGCTCCTGTCAATTAATAAATTAGCGCCTCGCGCATACATAATATAAATTATATTGAGGTAGTCGACATGACAAACTTGGTTACTGGTTGATGACTATTGACGCGTAGACATATACATATTGTAACTGATATAGAAAATACAACTCTGGTAATCTGGTACAAATCTGGGTGTATCCTGCAGCCTGGCTATACCAGCTGCCATCCCCCTCGCATATCTCCATAGAGAGACGATGGTGCGGTAATCCTGCAGTGATAAGCACTACGGTGATTTACAGAGTGGCTACTGGAAGTTGGTGCCTTCTAATCGATCTCCAATTGGGTATCAATAGCTACTATTGATGTTGCAATATTTTTTATAGTAAATTTAAAATTATTATTTTTAAGTACGAGTATAATGCAATCATAATTAGCGCCTTGTATAATGTAAGATTTCACATCCAATTAAACTTGATAAAGATTCAAATAATACTTAATATTTGTTAAATGGTTCTACTGCAAAAACTGTAAAATGAAAATGTGGATTCTTGGGTTTTTCACGGTTTCTATTAACGTGTGAATAAATGTATTTTATTAAAATGCGATGTTCTAGTTTTTTTTAAATTATTTTATATCCTTTTTTCCCCCGCTTAGATACCGAAATCGAGTGAGGGAAAACCATGGTTTAATTATGTGGATCGCTCCGTGACCAAAGAGCTCCTAGAAGGTCAGAATAAACCACCTATTTCATGTTCAGTTTACCCTTCGGGGCGCAAGTTATGAACATGGAAAAAAACGTGTGAACGTGGTTTTATTATGTGTGGCTAACAACGATTGCCGATGCCCGTTACAGAGTTGATCACCGACTTCATGGTCATCCTCGATCGCTGCCCGAGCAGGCTCAAGCGCAAGATGCTCAGTTGTGGTGGCGTCAACGATAAGGTAAAATAACTCGCTTGTCTTTTATTCTCGACAATCTGATCAGTCAACGTCCCCGGATGTTGCGAAGTCGAGATTTTAACTGAGTTACATAGGAATTAAGGATTTAGTTGAGGCCAAGAGCCGAAAAGCGTTGTGTAAACTTGAAATAAAATAATTTTTTGTTATGCATTAGAATTATTATTTTTTAGTTTAGTTTTTTGTTTTGTGTTAGAATTCCATCAAAGTTTCCTTGCAGGTCTTGTTGGAAAATTAATTTGAAATTCGAAATTTATTTTCTTTTCATGGGAAAATTTTCGTTGTCGAATGAATTATTCATTAGGTGCGAACAGCAATAGGAAAAGCAAAATATATTAATGTTCTTTATCTCATTTTACGGAGGCTTCAGTGATTCCTTCAGTCTATTTTACGTAGCATTTACATTCTAAATCATCTTATGGATCACTCGGGCACGAATGGTAATATGAAAGTCCCCACAAGAGAATTAGAACAAAAACAACAATCTTTTTTTTGGTTACAGGATCGCATCATTATGGGTCGTTTTTATGACCACCAGGTTTCGTTTTTTTTTGTTTTATGTATTGATGCCACCTTGGCGCTTTTTCTCCAACAGCTCCCCGATGAGATCATGAACCTGGACAAACGGCCCAGCGGCAACTCACCCACCTTCCCCACCAATCCGCAGTCGGATCACCCGTTCGACCGGGAGCGTTCCTCTTCCATGTCCTCCTCTTCCTCGGGCAAAGTGCCCAGCAAGAGCGGGGGACCGCTGTTTGACAACGGACCCACGCAGGTGGCACCCAATCCGGACAAGAACGGTTCGATGATGGGCGCGATGGCGGCGGCCATGGCTGATGACGCCAAAGCCCGGGCGGCCAAAAACGCGGTGGCTGCGGGTTCTGCCAACGCGGGATCGGCGGGCCGATCATCGTCATCCGCGGCGGGTAGCGCCGGGGTCTCGCAGCGTCACTCCTCCTTACCCCCGCCTACCTCGCCCATGCTACCGCAAGCAGTGGTGGCAGGGAACACAAGCGCTTCAGGTAATGTGGCTTTTTTTTGTGGATGTGGTGTAACTCTTGGAAAATGAATTCGTTAAGGAACTCGCAATTTTGATCTACTATAGAAACGCTGCGAGTAGACAAGACACTTATTTTTTTTTTTCTGAAAATGGCGAGCCAACTTTGCTTGCCTTTGTACTCGTTTTAGAATCATGAAATTACACTTGAAATTGATAAAAGTTATAACATATTACTCTTCTATTTTCCTAAAATACACGGTCGAGGCATAAAAGTGTGAAGGATTATTTCATCCCTATCTAAAACAATATTTATGTTTGAGGTGCAAGTTGTGTATTGACTAGTGTGTACTGTAAAATAAAACTGCACTGCGCCTAAGTTTGGTTGCTTTCAAATTGGGGAGAAAATAAAAATATTAAGTTGAGAACTACAAAATTTTAGATAGCGATACTAATCGATGTCTATATTTTGTTTTATTTGTTTCCAAGTATGTTTTTCGTTTTTAGACAATGGCGACGTTCATATTCTCTGTGCAGAATTGTTGTCTAATGTTTAGTGGTCATTGGCCTTCTCTACTGTACTTGGAATTTGGTTCTATATTTTTAATTTTATTTACTTTTTTTTTTAATTGTCGTTTGTGATCGCCCATTGTAACCAAAAATTTGCTTTTTTATTTTTCGCCTTCAACAGCCTCATCTACCTCCTCGACTGTTGTACCCCAACCGGACATGTCACACAATTCGCTGGCCAATCAGGGCGAGTCTCCAGCCCTGTCCAGGAGGCCTAAGCCGGATGCTGGTACCCGCAATATGACTCCCAAGGAGTATCGGGAGCGGAAGAACCGGGAGACTGAGAAAATACCACCTGTCACCGCCCTGCCAACAGTGCCAACAAACCAGAAGCCGCAGCAACAACCGCCACCGACCTCGTCCCACAGCAGCAGCAGCCGGATGGAACGAGCGGACAGGGAGCGTGAGGCAGCGAAAGGTTTAGCGTTAGGTAATACTCCACTGTCATCGCTTAATTTGCAACCTGTTGTATCGTTGACCCTCCTTAAACCCTCCAGTATTGCAAACTTCACAGCCAACAACAGCAGCGCCAAGCAGGGTCAGCAGCAGCCACCGCAGTCATCATCGGCCGGTGGAGTGCCGCGGCCATCTTCACACCATCACCACCAGCAGCACCACAATCGCAAGACTCCGGAGAAGCAGCGACATCACCAGCAGCAGCAACAGGAGGCAGAGCGCCACAGATCCAGTGGCGGAGGTGGCCCTCCTTCCGGTCACTTTCAACGTGGCCCGCAGTTCCCCTCGGTCGCCGTGGCTGAGTCAGGGCCCACACACAGCTTGGATGGTAACCACGCTGGTCGGCCAATATCTCGGGCAGTGGCACCCACCCGGCCGGCACCACCTCGCCCACTCCTCACACCCTCGCCGCCCCTGCAGGACGACGACCATGATGGGCTGTTGGACATGCCTGTCAGTGACACTGGTGATCGTGCCGACACATTGGTCAATCCGCTGGATGGTCGAGCAATGGTGATTCCAGCCATAGACTCTCGGCTCCAGCCATCCAGTCGGAGCAATCATTCGGCTGAGGCTGGCAAAGGCAGCATTGTTGATCACCGTCGACGCGAGGAGCAGCAACGAGCAGGCGACTACCTCAAAGTAGGAGCTGCTGGTGACCAGCCATCGGCCAAACGTCCTGCGCCTTCCTCCAGCAAGGACAGATCTACAGCCAAGAACTTTAAATCAAAAGCATGGCCTGCTGCCGAGCCTTCCCCCAATCCCCCGGCACAGCCCCACCATCATCACCACCCGACGAACACGTCAGCTGTTGCCCCACCAGTTGTGCAGAAAAATGTAATGCCCAACCAAGTGCTTCCCCCCACGTCCCACGTAACTGATGGCAAGTCGCTCATTGCTAATCCAGCCTCTCTCCAGCACCACCACCAACCTTCTTCGGGTGGAGTCAGGCGACCCATTGCCACCTCTGGTGCTGGGCAGCCACCACACCACCAGCCTGTGAAGGGCATTATGAGTTTGGCGGAGGTTCAGCAGCGTGGTGCAGTCACCCACCCACCAACCAAGGTGGATCCAACTGCCATGTTGGAGGACAAAATGCACCCCCGCGCCAAGCTTGGCAGAGCTGATGTGCCATTCGCTGATGCCCAGAAACGTAGTGTAGTCGCTGCACCCGTGTTGCTGCAGCAGCCTCAGTTCGTTAATGTGGAGCCACACGCGGTGAGGGTGGAGCGTGGTGCCAGTGCGCACGATCCAACAAAGGATGCCGTTGTGGGCATGCCAAGTCTGATGGATGCCAAGTTGAAAATGGAGCATCGTCATCCAGCGCTGTTGGAGCCCATCCCTTCGACCTTGGAAGAGGTCAGGTCTGTGGCTGCACCGGCCGCTATGCCACATCATGATAACAAGGTGGAGGTGGTGCCCACCACAGTGACCCAGATGAAGCAAGATCAGCCAGAAGTGAGCACAGCGCTGCAGGTTGTTCCAATACCGGCTGCCATTTCCCTTGCACCAGTTCTACGAGAATCGAGGACCAAAGTGTCATCTGCTCACGTTAAGGATGTCCGGCCCACCGTGGCTGAGCCAGCCCCAGTGGCTATCGCTCCTCCTATAAAGGAGGTGAAGAGTCGCTCGGCAAGTCAAGCGCCTGACAACACAGACAATGTGGTCAAACCCCGGACCAGCGCCAGACGCGAGGGCAAAGAGGCAAAGGCGAGATCCGGCGTTCCTGCTAGTGCGACGGTGCTGCCTTCTGCAGTGAAAACTCCCAGTCCGTTGCCCGTTGCTCCCATTGCCGAAATTCCTGTGTCGGTGTCCCAGCCGAATAAAGTCGAGCCCTCTGTAGCCGTGGCTCCAACACCGCCCCCTGCACCTGCCACTACCTCATCGTCCAAGCATGAGCGCCGAGAGGCGAAACATCGGCACAAGGATAAGGATCGTGAGAAGGATCGGTCATCAAAGGAGCGAAGGAAGGAAGGGGCTGCTGCCAACAAAGCTCTGTTGCTACAACAGCAGCAGGCGGCTGCTTCCACCCCGCCCCCCTCCATCAAATTGACCATTGCCAAGGACAGGTGGCAGATGGGCAACAGTGTGGACAGCTCACGGATGACGCCAGAGAGTGGTGGCATGGGTCTCAAGCTTAAGATTCCCAGGGAAAAGCTGTCATCGTCCAACTCCCGCGCCTCATCCTCCAAATCACAGAACTCCATGTCCAGCAGCTTGGTGGTGTCCAATTCCGGCGGCAATGGAACCGGAGACGGTGGAAGCAGTCATCCCCCTGTCCCCAGTCTCGGCCTCAAGATCAAAATCACCACGGGGGCAATGGGCTCTAAGGTGATGAGCGTGGAGAGCAGCAAGGAGCGAGTATCGGAGAGCCGCAAGCGAGAGCGGGAGGAACCCAGTCCCAAGGTGCCGGCTGCCTCGCAGGGAGCGCCTGACAATAATGATGAGCGTGCGGCCAAGGTTCCCAAGGTGACCCGTGCTGCCACCCGTCGCAACTCTGAGACAGGATCGCGGACCACGCCCGACAACAACCCCGTCCGTCAGGTCGAGCTCCGGCAGTCTGGACCCGCCGATGTGCCGCCATCCAGTAACACCCGGTCAGCCCGCGGCCAGGAACAAGGAGGACCGCGACACCCTGGTGGCGGGCGGGGCCGTCCACCCTACCACGGACGCGGTGGTGGCCCTGGCAAGCAGCAACAGCAGCAGCACGGTGGTTACATGGGCCACCCTATGCAGCCGTTCGGTGGTGCACCGTTCAACCCCCCTCAGATGTACCAATACCCGCCACTCCACCCCTATGGTCACCCCAATGTGCCCAACTACTTCAATCACCCGCCGCCGCCGCCCCAGTACTACAATCAGCCACCTCCCTTCATCGGCCATCATATGGGTGGTCCCATGCCCCCCCATCCTCACCAGGGACACCGGTTCCAGGGTCACCCCCCGCCCGGCCACCAGAGCTCGTCGATACCACCGTTGCCGCGTGAGCCTCCCCCGACCAACCCGCCGTTGCCTCCTGAGTGATGATTGTCCATAGTCGGCGCCCGGGTAGTTCGCCGGTCGCTAGTCTGACTCGATCGGTATCCGAGCAGCCCCGCATTGTATCGGCTGGGAAAGTTTATATATGTACATATATTCACGCGTAACTCTACGATGGGGGAGCCGAGTGCGCCTTGGGACGCACACAGACTTTGGACGGATCAGTTGTCATTGGTAGTCAAATTGTGTACGAGCGTCACTTACATCTCTCTCTTGTTTCATCGTATATAGTCGCCAAAACCACTCACACGTCTAGTTATCCCGCCCAAGTTTAGGTGGCGCGCTGAGCAAGATAAGGTGGGGTTTGGAATTACACCTACATTTTTCTTTTTTTTTCGTCAAGAGCTAGAATGATATACATAATGTGGATAGCAACCTCACGACTTGAATATTCGGGGAGGTTTAATAATAGTATACGCCGAACCTTGGCGTGTGTAAAGAGAAATATATATATTCACTTATATAATTTGTAAAATTGAACTTTGTTTTTGTTTTGTGTGCGTGCGTGCTTGTGGTGCGCTTGCATCAACGGTGGGCGGTGAGAACATGTCGAAAAATTATTTGGTTTCATTGATCTCTGTTGGGATGAATCCTCTCCACTCGCAAAATCGTGCGCTCTAAAATTTCCTTCCCTGACCCTTTCCCATGAACACTTTTTTAGTTTCAATTTGTGCAACATTTATTACTACGTAGATATGTCTTGCACTGCAACATGATATTTATTTGGTTTAGGACCGTTGTAAAATGTGGACTGTGTTCATTCATTTTTCTTACGCCGTCGTACGTGACAGAAAAATTAAATTAGAAAATTTCCCACTATGGTATTATTTGTAGTGTAATGTGTTTTTAATTATCGTTCTTATTGTGAGCATTGGTGTAAAAAAAAAAGTCTTAAGCTTTGACTACCTGTTCGCAAACAATCGAAAATTAAGTCATTATTTTTTATTTTTTAATATGGCTTGCAGTGTCAAGTCATCGAAACTTATTTTAATTTTGCCATATGGATGATGTCTTTTGTCTCAATTTAATAGCTCCAAGTTCCCGATACTTAATACATATATTCATATTAGGTGAAGACGTGTGTGTTCATGTTAAAATCTCGCAAGTAATTACGATTTTTCTGACGACTTGAAAAGTACGTTCTAGTACAAATAAAAATTGTTAGTGGAAAATACTTCTCGTAATTTGCAAGCTCGATACTTTTGATAGTTAACTGGGTCCTCTTGTGATTTATTACGTATTAGATACTGGAAGGCAAGTGAAGTTCTGAATATAAAACCATTCAAATTCTGTATTTGAAAACGTTGATCACTGGAGAGAAAAAACCCACGTTAGTGCCATTCTTGGCTAATTTGTCAAATTAACGCTTTTGACGTAAATTTGGGCTTTTTATGGATGTTACATAAGAGTTTTTCCAATATGTAATGTCGGTATAGTTTATTACTCCCTCGAACGAGTGAGTTGACATCTTCTGGAATAGCATGCGTATTGATATGATATGGTGCTTAGTACGTTTTCGATTTGTAAAGTGTTTTGTTTTGAAAATTAATTTCGGTTTTGAAGTTATTGAACTGATTTGTGAATCTTGAGTATCTATGTAAACTACGTGTAAATGAACTCGATCGCTGCACGCTATTACTTGCAAGATTCAAAACTCATTCAGGCATTACACTCAAATTGAACGGATATTTGTAAAATCCATAAATTGGTTGCCGGCCTGCACATGTAACATCAATTTCGAATTTTTCTGCTTTCGGAAGAATCTAGTGAGTCTAGTGACGACATTTTTGGGATAGCTATCCGCGCCGAAACCATGCAGTGCATTTCGGGTAAATGCACTACGTAGTTCCGGGCAATGATTGAACTTGCTCTCAAGAATTTCTTACAGGTAAAAAATTCTGTCAGACTTGAGATGAGCATATTGGTTGCCCCGACTAGTGTTGCTTTTGTTTGCTTGAATAGTTGGATTTTGTAAATACACAATTTAAATGGTACACTTTTCACGTCTCTCCTTTTGAACGTCCTTGCTGTATATTGATATGACTCGGAAGTCGTCATCTTAAAAAAAGAAAAAAAAAATTGGGTGTCTGACAACCGGCTGGGTTGGTTGGGTAGATATGAGGGAGGCGGAGAGTTCGTTACCTGTACATATATGTCATGTCCTGTAAATAATTGCGACGTTTGGTGATGTTGACAATGTTTTTTGATTTTACTGTAGAGAATTAAGTTATGTGCGACGCTGACGTTTTTGTCCATCTACTGTGGGCGCTTGCGACGTAGCGACAAGTTTTTGATACTGGGGGGTGGGGGGAATCTGCGTTGTCGGAAGAAAAAAATTCATGGGGCTAGCTATTTTTTTTTCCCGTTTCTCGTTAACGCGAGCTTGAGTCGCAAGCATGACTTGACTATTATACTGTTTAGGATTCACAATCGTATGAATTGGAATTGTAACGGTACGCTCGGTTTTTGTGCGAAATGTCATGATAAATTTTCAATTATCTGCTCGATGAATGTAACTTTTATCTTAATTCACTCTATATGCTCTTTAATCAACTTTTCCAAAAATACAATGGTATTTAGTGTGAATTTAGGATGTATTCGAAGCGAAATTATCTTTTGATTACTAAGCCTTAACAAAACAAAAAACAAAAACAAAAAAAATATATATGTATTTTGGGGGGGAGGGGTGTTTCTCGACAGGTTGGGCCTTATGTCGCTTTTATTGCATCTGTCGAGATATTGAATTTTGTATTTCTACGGATTAAACACCTAGCTGAATGATTATAGGATTGAATCTTTTAGGGTAAAAATGATGTGCAGTGACAATTTTTTTAATTCGTTTGGTAATAAGTGAATGTGTGTGACGTTGAACCGATTTACAGATCGGTTAAATCTGTTAATATATCCAATTGCGTGAGAAGAGATGGAATAATGTTATATTACATGTTCGAACCTCGTGTGAAAGGTCTACCAGTGCGTTTACCGATGAGGAACTATCAAATCGTATACAAAAATTGACGGTTGTTGATTGCCATTCATTTTCACATTAATTTTGTACCATTTTTCCAAGCGAAAATGACTTGCGTTGACCATAGAAGGAATAGACTTGTGCTCCATGAAAACTGTCTCGTGTCTTTTTTTTTTTTTAAATATGTGTAGTCCTTAATTAAGGTGTCGTATGTTCAAAGTCATAATATAGTCTTAGTTTAAAATGAATTCTGGAATTAATCAAATAAGCTGTATTAATTTTTCACGAACTTATCACGATATTGTTCAAATTATTTCGAAAAACGTTTTCCGCTGAATATATTTATATAATCGACTAGAAAGCAAGAATAAATAAATTAAAATAATCTACTACATAGTAATAAAAAAGCTATAGTGTTGAAAGAGCAATAACGTTGACGCAAAATTTGCATAACAAATTTTATTAATACAATTTTGTCGTTCCACATATTTTTGTGGTCTCACCTGAAAAACCTTTTTTTTTAATTCAAGTTGCTTGTTCTAACTAAATTTATTAAATATTTGGGCATGTACCCTTGGTTATCAATCTATCTAAATCATTCATAAAATAATTTAAGGTTCACCAAATGTAGGTGGGCCCTATTTGGGAATGCGTACATCCAGCTACATGTATAACACATTTACGAATTTTCAAAGTCCTTTGATTAATGGATAAAATACGCAACGAATATCACGCTTGCCGATGGCACCAAATCGGGGAAACAGAAAAAAAAGGCTTCGGTGACCATTGAAAAAGAGCATGTCGTCGATGAAAGGGCTAATGACATATCAAAGGCCATAAAACTGGAACTTGGCCACTCGGTCTGCATTGGGTTCCTTCCTCCACCCACCCTTTTGCTGTCCTCTGCGCACTGGGCAATTGATGTGGGGACATGACACGATTACTGAGTAGCTCGTTACTCGACGGCTGATTTTATTAGACCAGAGTCTCGCAAACTGTGGTTCGCTGTCTATAAACGAAGGAGTCTATATTTTCGTATTCTTGATTACTTGTTGTTAGTGTTAAAGGGTGTGATAATTTTAAGATCTTACGCTATGTCAAGTAAACCCAGGGTGGCGTTTAAAATTTGCACAGCCAAGTTATTATTTTTAATTTCAATTCATATAAGATAAATCCAGTTTTTGGCTGTGCCAACCATTTTTTCAAATGATCTTTTGATTGGTAAGCTTATTAATAGTTAATGGTTTTTATTCTAAAACAAGAAAGATAGCTCCTGCGTGTTTGTTTTCATTGTGAGTCTGGGAAATAAATAATGGAATGTCAACAAAATGTATTGGTTAGTTATTCTTAGCATATTCCGGCAAAGTTACACGTTCAAGACATAAGCGACCTGAAAATACGGTGTCGAGTGGGGTGCGTAGTGAAAGTCAGTCTCA
>JAUJYS010001313.1:0-17870 GCA_033995665.1 Melogona broelemanni | reverse complement strand
ATTTTTTACAACTCCACACGTCATTAAACACGTTTTATTTACATCTACAAACGTGTTATTCGTCATTTCACAGAGTTTATTTCTTCTAAATTAAGTTTGTGATCTCGTTCGTCTTCAAATCACGCGGTCTCGTGATTAACATTTTTATTTATTTTTTGATCTTCACTTCGACGAACTTTCATCCTACCATCGTTGATTTACTTCTACGATACTATATTTATCTATACTGACTATGGGTGAGTTGTTTCCTGAAAATCCTGTTGCTCAAGTGTCAGTCTTTTTCGAAGTTCGAAATCGGGTTCAGCTTAGGCCACCTAGAGGGTCAATTAGAATATTATGATAAAATAAATGGTCCTTGTACATTTTTAAAGATGTTTTTGCGATCATTTGTCCTAATGAATTTGTTTGATGAAAACCCCAAAAACTTCAATCTCTCATTAATCAAGTCATTTATGGGACTTTGCATTCCAACGCAGTTCGCTTATAGAATTATTTCTCAATTTGATACCAAATAATCTAGAAAATTTAGTCTGTTCAAAATAAATATAATTAAACATTCTCAACAATCTTACTTAACATTCCTCGAAAACATTCTCAACCAGCAAAATTGCTCGATGTTATTTAGGTTCTGCTTCACCCAAAAATCTGCAAACAGCTGAGATAAGAAAACATGTATTATCATTGCACTAATACATGATAGATTTTGTTATTGTGTCAACATGAATAAGTCCTTAAGCGCCTTAGAACAGATTATTCATGATTTTTGTTAAGTGTTAATATTTTTAGATTGACGTAATAATCAAGCTACTAGCCGGTTTAACCAATGAAATGGCCAGGACATCCCCCCACCACGGAGTACGACACAAAAGCAACTGCACTAGTCAGTAAATTAGATAGTCCATTTATTTTCATGAAAACCGTGTGGTATGCTCAAATATTATATTATATATAAATACCACCAGACATTCATGCGGCGATATTGCCAAGACTTAGGGTAGTTGAGGGGGAGGGTAAGCTTTTCATCGGGTGGGAGAGGTTTTGCGAGAACGGATGGAAGACGAAAGTGCAGAAGGATGTAAGAAGACTAGCTAAGACAGAACGCAAGTAAAGCCATTCCGAAATTCTTTGCATGTTCGCTTTGGATTGGCTCACAAATAAAAACTAAAAATACTACTAATTTCTATGAAGTTGGATTTCCAAAACTTTACCCAGGTAAAAACTAAGGAATTCCATTTTCATAAGCCAAGGAAATTCGATGATTTTCTTGGCAATCGTCTTATTCATCGGGGACTTGTCGGTGATTTGAGGGGGGAAAAGCTATCAATAGCGTGAATGCGATTTTTTATACGGAGAGTCAGCTAACAAGAGTAAAAAATACGGAGTTACAAAATCTACGTGCTAGATTCGATGAGCATTAAATATTTTCAAAGGTGTGTGTGTGTATAATATTTTGCAAAACTTAATAAAAAGTTATTTTCGCATGTTTCGACCATATGTCAGATCGAGTTTCGGTCGAATTTGTGCCCAATGCGTCACGGTGAATTTGTAAATACTGCCCTAAAATTCGGGATTCAATAGGTGTGGTTACATGCAATTAAAAAAATTTGAATCTTCTCCGGACTTTCGTAAAATTTGCTACACACACAAATTAGGGACTAACCCATTTCAAGCGCGCGCGCACACACTCAAAAAGAAATATTTTATAAATGATCACTAAATACACAAAAATACTGCACCAGCAAAAATTTTAATATATAGTTTGGTATCAAGGTAATTATTAAAAACTAGGTTTCGAAGTTAAATATTTGGAACTGAAAAAAGTAGAAGAGAGAAATTACTCGCACTCATATATATATACAATCTCGGTAAATGCCTAAAATCTGCAAAAAATGACATTTCGGTAAGTTATTTTTTTTCTTTTCATTTCTTCTTAAAGCAAGGCATGACTGGCAGGCATTTCACACAAGATGCAAGAATTCCAAATAATAATAATAATAATATTTGGGGAAGGGGAAAGGGACAAGCCACATGCACAAGATTGGTCATTTAGGTGGGTGGTATAAGACTTCAAATTCTGAGGGGAAACTTAAAATTGCCAGCCAGCCAAAGTAACCCAGAAAGGGTGGTGTGGTTGAAATTGTATCAAAAAAGGATAAGTCAGGTGATCTTATTGTCCGGTGGCAAGCTTCGACGAAGGGCGTAATTTTTGATTCGCCCGCTGTGCGCGAAAAAAATACAAAGCTAGAAAGTAATAATTGACCAGTACCGCCCCCGAATTAAGTGAATATAGCACAACATAAAATACGGTACTAAATCACAGGTGCACTTTAATGACTTTGGGTTCGAAAAAAAATCCTAGATATCATTTTTTGTTGTTAACAACGGACTACTACATGCAAAGGAACTTATGATCATAGCATTAATCAAGTGTTTGTGAAAAACAAAAAAAAATCAAGACGAAAATGACGCAAATTTCAGGGATTGGAGGGGGATTAAGGGGGATCAAAGGGGGAGTAGAGATGGGGGAAGAAGTTCTACATGAGCATACAAAATTTCCTTTTTTTTCATTGATTTGTGTTGGATTTTTTTTGTGTGGTCGCTTTTTAACTTTCTCATTTAACGCGAGTCACTTTTGCCTCTGAGGGGATGACTATGTCCAAGTTCTCCTGTTGAGCTTGCACACTCGAGACGGGGGGGTCGCTTTGTTGTTCTTGGAGGTTGGTGGTGGTGGGGGTGCCGGGCGTTGGGTTGGTTGTTTTGGTGGACGCGGCTGTTTGCACGTGTCGTTTAGGTGCGATCCATAGCTCGCAGCTGACTCTCCACCGATTCCTCGCTGGCCTCTGCCAGATCCGTCGCCTGGATGTATTTGGCCACGCCGACCAGACTCTTCTTGAGGGCATCGAAACTGCTCGAGTACAACATCTTCTTCTTAACCTTGGCGGTGTCTGGGCACCTGAAAATCGAGAAAACAAGCCATGGTCAGTCAACATACGACTCGAAAGTACGGTACAAAAGTGCTGGTGACCCACAGAACTAAGAAATTTGTACGCACGCTTTCCATCGGAATTACAATTATATTTTTGTTCCCGCAAGCAGTCCCCTGGGAGGGGCTTATGGCGGGAATCAGATCAGAGGTGTTCTATTTGAATAGGCTTAGCACCTGAGGCTCCGTAAGACAGTTCCACTCTCTGCACACTCAGAGGAAATAGGAATTTAAGAAGGTGTCAGACTTACAATCAATTTTAATAAACCTATTTTAGAAGAACGGAAATTAAAGTAAAGCGAGACCAGTGCCTGTACGATTTCAGATACACGCTTGAAGATATCTCAACTATGTATCAAAATTCCCAGGTCGCTCCCTGGGAGAGGAAATTTGAGATGAAAAAGCTTCTTTTAAAACATTTTAATATTGACATCAGCTCATCAAAATATTTTCCTTTAAACGCATTGTCACAAGTGAAAAATTTGGTAACAATTTTTTTTTTAAATATCCGAGTAGTCTAAATTGCTTTTCAAATGATAAAGGCAGTGAATATTTTTCATAAGTATGTACCCCTCTTTTCGGTGCTTCTGCATAACTTGAGTGGCGAATATCGTCGCCCCAACCCGAAGGCAGAAATTTGATCGATTTTTTCCTTTCTAAAATTGTTAAAATTGAAACGTGGCCCGTATTTCAATCGTAAAAATGATTTTAGAATGATTTTAGCAAACAAACTTTTATGATCCCAAATAAAATTATTTAAATTTTCCGAGAAAGCCTTATCGACAAGGAGAAATATATATCTGATATTTTTGTAAGCAGTCTTTATATGTCAACGCAACATCACAAAATAGGTGCGTCAAGCAGCATTGGAAAGCAATGGCAAATGTGTATTAGAAGTACACGAATGATCGATATATCCCCATCAGACATGTGCGCTATCAGCAACCAAATGCCTACGCAAACACGATTCACATAGTCGAAACCACAGACTAGAAAAAAATTCGGTATTTGCATATTGATACAGAATACCTACTCCCGATATCAAATAGAAAATAGATTCCCTATTCCTACATTTGGCAAAAGCTAAACTGCGCTGGAAAAAATAGTTTTATAAAAGGGCTGGCGATTCTGCGTAAGTCGTTAATTTTGTTTTTAAATACATTATTGTCGCACTTCCTGGACCAGACATTATTTCCAACAGACAACTTACCACAAAGCCAGATGTTAATTTGTGGTTAAATATAATATGGCAACAATCGATTCAAAGCAATGCCGCCATTTTAAGTTTATTTCAAACATACATAACTAACACAATACGCAGATGTCAAAATACGTGTGGCATTATAAACTCAAATACAACATACTATCACATCTGTCGCCAGAGCTAGCTTTTACCAACACCTGCTAACAAAAAAATTGACAGCTGTTTTGTACAATCCCAAGGGCGAATTGAATTTGATATACTTTGACGTTTTGTACAATTGAACTACTCTCTGAATGCGTTGAAAACCTTTAAATATTTCATTAAAACGCGGAAATTTCAGGAGAATAAACGTTCAGATACTCCTGCAGCCTCTCGAGTTAGGTCAACCACCAGCAAAATGCCCAGCAAATTACATTTTTCTCTTATTTTCAAAGCTAAATTACATTTTTAAACCTATTTTTTAAAGTCAAATTACATTTTGAAACCTTTTAAAACATTTTCAAAGTCAAATTACATTTTTATCCTATTTTCTTAATCTTTCATTAAAATTCAAAATTTAAGGAGCTTAAGAAACGTTAGGATACTTTCTACAGTCTTGTCAAGTTAAATAAAACCACCAGTAGAAAACACACCAAATTACATTTTCATACTATTCGCAAAGTGAATCAAAATAAGTTTTTAAATTATGCATTTCGGCTAGAAAAATCATGTCAGCTATGTGGGGCTCGCATAAGTGACCTCTGTGGTCTACGAAGGAAAAAAATGTGATATTGACTCACCAGGACATTAAAAATAGTTTCTGCTTTTTGCTGCCTTCGGACGTTCCCTGACACTGGTGCGTGTACTCGAAGTCGAAGACGCCGTATCGGCACTCGCCCGTTCCACCCTGCTGGATGTCCCGCAGGAAGTCACTATAGGTGGCGTTGCGGTCGCCCAGCGTCTCCACGTCGATCTGCTTCTCGTCCTTGATGAAGTAGATGACGTAACGACATTTCTTGTCCTTCTTAATCTCCTCGAACGTCGTCTTGCACGTGTCGGCTACAGTCACTCCAGACGCCTACACAAACACAAACAAAGAATAAATTAAGAATCCGAATATAATACTAGTATATCAATAACACGGGGATCGCCACATGTCTTGTCAAGGGGTCAAATTCAGTTAACCTTTGGAGTTAAGCTGAGCACCTGCAGTGTTGAGCATGTTACTTTTGAAAAGGAACTAGTTCCCGTTTCTCCATAAAGAAAGGACCGAGGTGCCACCATAAAACGAAATGAACGTTTCCCGTTCCTCCTATTTAAAATTGACTAACAAATTGAGTTCGGTGCGGCAATAATTTAATTTTTTAACACACTTTTCGAACTAATTGGATAACAAATAACTGTCGCCATACTCCCAGACATTCATTGTGAATTTCAAAAGATTTAACCCGTTTTAGTCATAGAAACAAATGATCCTTCGCAATTCGTCGAGCGTGTCACCATTTCCGTTTGTCTAATGGAACATCCTTAATTCTTTTACTTCCCTTAAAAAAAACGAACTTCTTGGAACGAGACGTTCCTTTGCCGTTCCTATTCAAAACTGAACACTTGCTCAAGTTTTAAATTTACAACACAAAATTAAACACGAAATGATAAATATTGGCAATTCAGAGCGCGTACTGTCTTGCTTTCACTTATGCAGTAAAAACAGAATGTTAGTTGGTAAAGTTACATGCGATTACGAGGATCAATAAGATAATATAAAACAGTTTCGAAGGCAAGTCAAGATGTTCAAACCATCATTACCAGTTAATTGCAAATGGGATTGTACTATGTAACTATTATATTTAATTTTACAATTTACAATTTGAACCCGCAAGCAGCCCCTTTGAGAGGCCTATGGCGGGGGTCCGAAGACCAGTAAGGGACAATGCGTCCTATTTCAACAGGCTAAGCACCTGGTGCTCTGTAAGACAGTTCCACTGTCGACACACTTTGGGGAAATACGAATAAAGGTATGCATTAGTTTTACAACTTAACTCTATATACATATTAGTGTGCCCTGTTCTCTAACAGACGCACTTTGAAAAATTGTACTCTTATAAAAAAAAACATTCCTCGACGACCTCAAAAAGAATATTACAGCATTCGATACAAATATCACCTTACTCGTAGCGGCGCAAATTACAATGTTGTATTAAATAATCCTAAAAAAGCAATTCATGTTATTTTGAATATTCTCAGATTAATGAAAAATATTTGTATTGTTATTTTCGCATGAAAGAAAATTTATTCAAATAGAATACGTTACGAATTAATATGTTTAGAGTGCCATAAAGTTTTTTTTTCGCGACTTCAACATCCGGCCCCCAGTCAGGGCATATCCATAACCAGCAAAACGTGACACCCTCAGCAAGGAAACATCAACCTGTTTTCCCCCCTTTATGACGTCACGTGGAACTGAGTGCGCTGCGCATGCGCGAAGGCAGATGCGCGCGCGGGACACAAACGCGAGGCAAAATAGTGGCGACGCGGGCCCCTTGACGATAACATACACTGGCCGAGCAGACCACGTCGACGAAACAAGTGCGCCCGCCATCTTCAGCGTTCACCAAAAGTGATGAAAAGTCGTGAAAAGTAGCCGTTCACTTAGTCCGTTTCAATTATTCAAATTTGCTCACATCGCCTGGGTTCCAGATGGCCCGACATTCAACTAATGCTTGCGGGTAAATGTCAATGTCAAGTCGCCGTGTTCAAGAAAGCGAAACCCTTACACGAAGATCAATTAGTAAGTCTTGTTTACTCTGCATGTTTTTGTTATAATTCCGATAACCTGTAAATTCAGGATAATTTTGTGCTTAGGTCGATCATTTTAATGACCGAATTTAAACACGGGGCCCATGGACCTAACAAAAAGTTTAAACAACAGCTATTATCAGCTTTTTAATTGATTTCAGCTGCAATCTGATGTAACCGGGTTTTTCCAATTTTGCATCATCATCCGTATTCACTTTTGAACGGTTCTGAAATCATATTTTGCACTATTGTTTATTGGCTTGGAATCTATCGACGATAAATATGTCATTTGTCATTTGTCGAGAAATCTAAATTGTAATAATGTAACAAAACAAAAGAGTCCGTGACCAAGGATATAAACATCTACATTGTCATAATGTAGCTGACGATCGAAAATCAACAAGCAAAATTATCAAAAGCATCAAGCGACCAATTTCGTTAAATGCAAGTAGTAATTTCTTGTTTAGCGGAATACTTCATTAGAATAATTACTGCTACCATAAATTATTTATTGTATTTGTTTATCGAGAAGTGGAGAAACATGTCGTATTTTCACTGTGAATATTAAAATGCAAAATTTTTGAGTATAATTGAATTTTTAAGCGCAATCTTCTGCGAATAAGTTGTGCGAATAAGTTGGGTATATACCCGAAATGAAAATGTAAAATACACATACACATTAGCAACAAAACAACAACCACCTTTAATATTATTACAAAGACAAAATTACTCGAATCGCAAAGTCATAAGAGTCATTTTAATTGATTACAGAGCGTGGCATCCTAAAGATGAAGTAACCCCTAACACATTATTAAATTCGGACCTGACGAAAAGCAGACCGACATCACCAATAAAAAAGTCGACCGCTACGAAGCTAAACAAACACAAGCAATGGCCTCGTTGTTCGACTCGGGCTTCGTCCAAAACATGGCCTGCGTCTCGCACGTCTACCATCACGTCTCAGAAATCCTGGGCCGACCGGACCCACCCTCGCCCATGCGCCCCCGCGGCCTATCCGGGGCCGGCACCCTCCTTCACGGCAGCATGGGCCAGTGTACAATCTCCAGCCACCAACTTCTGGCCGCCGCCGGCCTGCCTACTTCTGGTCCGCCGCCTCCGCCCGCCACCACTTCTGGCCATCACCATCACCACCACCACCATCACAACCCCCACCACCACCACCACGAAGTGAACCACCAACCACCACCCGCCACCCATCTCCAACAGCAGCAACTGTCGCCGTACCCGGATAGCTCCTCCGGCGAGCCACCCAGCCATCCCCCCAGCGACCACCTTCACCAGCCAACCAAAGGACTACTGGGAGGCGCCGGCTCGTCGTCCATGATGCCCTACCAGGACGGTCCCACCAACCAGCCATCCGTCACCACCATGTCCGGTCTCAGCTTCGTCCCGAAACGCGAGCCGGGCCGCGGGATGACCCTATGCCGGTCGCCCGTACTGGACGACAGCGACGCCGGGGACGACGTCAACTCAACCACGGAGGACGAAGGAAGTGGCGATCCCGTGCACCGGATGCTGGTAGCGGCGTCGTCCACTACCACCTCTGCCGCGTCGAACCTCATGCAACAGAACGGGTTGTTCCTGCCGCCACTGCGGGACGTCCCGTCAACGGATAACGCCGCCCTGGGCGAACCTTCATCCGGTAGAGGAGGTGACGACCCCGACGACGATGAGCTAGACGAACCGGGACTCCATCACCGAGCCCTTCCCTCCTCATCCTCATCGCGCCACCTATCGGGCGCCACCGGCGGCAAACTCAAAGGGAGCGGCGGTTCCCACACTAAGAAATCGCGGCAGGGCAAGTGCATCCGTCTGAGCATCAACGCCCGCGAACGACGTCGCATGCATGATCTGAACGATGCCCTGGACGAACTAAGAAGCGTCATCCCTTATGCCCACTCGCCGTCCGTGCGCAAACTATCCAAGATCGCCACCCTCCTCCTAGCCAAGAACTTTATCCTAATGCAGGGGAACGCGCTGGAGGAGATGAGACGGATCATCGGGTACATGAACCAGACGGCGGCCGTACCGGTTCAACCGCCCCCGCCGCTGCAGCTGGCCTGCAACTTCGACGCCTACGCGGCAGCAGCTGTGGCGGCGGCCAACGCTTCTAGCTCGGCCTATTCGCGGTCGTCGTCGGATCAGCATCCTTCGTCTACTACCGGGACAGGTACGGGTTCGGCGGGGAGAGCGACGTCGGACATCCCGGCTAAATGTACGCCGGTTGCGCCGCCGCCGTCATCGGCCGGACTCTATTCGGGCGGCGGCGGGCGGTCATCCTCACCGACGTCCCGACCACCAAGGCCTCCCACTCCCCCATCACCACAATGCAAACATTGTAACGACGACGTATAAAGTAACATGATTTTGTAGAGCGCTTGTCAAAAGTTTTGAAGACGTGCGTGAATGACGAATAAAATTGCGAGCTTCACATAGTAAATTTAAAAAAACAATTGTGAATAGAATAACTTCATTGTGCGAGATTATACCAATTAATCCAGAGTATAATCGATTAAGACATAAAAAACGAAAACGATTGGAGGTGAACATTTTATTGGGCTTGAACACTTAATCGCCAACTTCAGCGACCAGTTATCTGACCAAATAAGGTAAGATTACTTCAAAGGTGTATCAGCATATTTTGGCTCGATGCGCACTCATCAAAATGATGAAAACTTGACCTGAAAGATGATTCTCCGAACTTGCTGCAATGCCGATTTTTCTTGTGTTTCCCCAGTGGATTTAATGATTTTGGCAGCATAGTGACGTTGTGTGGCCAAGAAGTCAGAGTTTCGTATGTCTCGCTACATATACACGAATAAACGGATTTCACATGACAGCAGAGGGAAAGCTGGTGTTGCCTTGGTGAATGGAGGTTTATTACAGCTGTCGTCGCTTACATAACTCTGGACATCACCTGGTTTCAAAGTAGATTTAGTTATGAAAGTGTAGCCACACGTACACCTGTATATGCGATTCTTAACTTCAAAATTTTTTGAAAAGATGAATTCTATGGTGTTAACAAGTGCATTGCTTAAAAATTGCCGACGTCATTTCAATGAAACTAGGAACATAAAATATCGAGCTATTTTGATTTACACGTAGAACAAATTTTCTAAATGTAATGTCCAATTCCAATTTGATTGCGCCTTAACCGAGATTGTTTCATTGATTCGCAATACTGGGTCATTTAAATTTTTTACAACTTAATTGCTAACTCAAACACTATCATTATTGTAAAAGTTCAGCGTAAATTCATAAATAAAATGTTTGTAAAGTACGGCAATAAAAAGGTTAGAATTATGGAAAGAGTAACTCAGTGAATAAATGATGATTTAAGAGCTCGTCCTTGGTCGTTACTTTTAAAAATCTGAACGAAGTTAAATTTTCACAAAGGTGCCAAATTGTGGCAGATTTACTAACCATGTTTAATGAGCACAAGCGATCAATTCATTGATATGTAAAATATTGCCGAACTGGTTATTGATTGTAGAGTATGAATACTGTAACCACTTTAAAAAATAATTTACTGCGAATTTATTTCACTTAGAGATCGAATTTCAAAATATTGCTCGGATTTTCGTATAATCGTGCTCGGATTTTGGCATATACGTATATATACATAGTACGTTTTATGGTGTATTTTTTCAAGATATTTGATTTCCAAATTTCAATACTAAAATTTTTGTTTTGTTTAAATTAATCTGTATCATGATATACGAAAACATTTAATAAAATAACATTTTAATGCAAAATGACTTTTCCATGACTATATTACAAAAATTATTCTAATATAAAAATATCTTTAATTCTAATACTTTATGGTTAATATGGTTATAATGGTGAGAACTTCAAATACTTAATGGAATTATCTAAAATCGCCCTTCGTTACCCTGTCTTTCATTTACAACTTGCCGTGTCACGTAGTACAGGCAATTATTGCTTATCGTATAATGCCTGTCATCAGCTGTGGGGTCCCATGTGTTTGACCATTAGCTCCCAATTAAGTGTCCATTTCAAGTAGAAGGAGTCTGCGCTAGGGTCACAGGTGGCGCAAGCAATTTGTTCCATTCACTAACGAAGAGGGAGTAGACTTTGAATGACTAAATACAATGTCTAACACTCCGTGCAATAAACAAGTGCTGATGTACGAAGGGGTAGCGGCGAAATATAATTTACGTGCTTACGATAACGCAAGCACCAAGCAGCCCTATATTCGTAATTCGTTTACGGCTTAGACGCGTATATGATTATGTGAGCGTTCAGAGTGACAATCGAGAATGCGGTGATCTGTACAAGCAAAATAAAATTCAACTGTGCCAACTCTGAACTCTCCAACACTCCAGAGCCTTCGTGAATCAATAAAGTGATTGAAATTTGTTTTAATTGGTTGTTTTAATTGGGTCAAGTTGACCAAAACACATTTTCTGACTTCTGTCTGAATTATGAAGGAATAACAAGTTTCTTTTTCTATTTTGAACATCATTACGTCATGTAATGTTGCGATGAAAAATTAAATCAATCTTGCACTACACACAATTGGCGCAAATCGTAAGAATAACAATTGAATTGTACAAAATACGAAATGTGTGAAAATATGACTGAGCCAAAGTGGGTGACATGACCGTTAATTTTTACATCGATACTACACAAAATGTAAACAACTTGATCAATGCAGTTTATTATCGAAAATCTTATTGTTTTGCAAAAAAACAAAAATAACGAAGATTAAACAATTGGACGCCATTTGATTGCGTTCGGAAATGTTTGATTAAATCGTCACCCTTATTGAAAATATAAGATAGGAGAGTAAGAGAGAGTGAGAAAGAGATAGAGCGAGATTGTCGTGTTTCGCGGATACGAGGCGAGAATATAAATTGTGACAGTGACGCAAAGCTTAGTTAAAGTGATGCGAAATGGGCAACCGAGGGCGACGAAATGACTTCCAAAATGGTGAACTCCCACGGATCGACTAAACTCGATAAACTCGACGGGGTGGGAAGAGGGCGGGGTGAGTAGGAGGATGTGATCGGGGGAAAATAAGGTGGTGGTGGGAGATGGATAACTAAAGGCAGAACGATGCTAAGAGAAGCCGAACAGAGAGTGGTGTAGGAGGGGAAGGCGGGGGAAACGGGAGTTTTGGAAGTACGATACAGTGTCCGCGCCTCTCTATGATAAAGTGCGCCGGATTAAGAAGACGAGCTTAGGATCTTCGTCGAGCTCCATTTGCTGATTAGTGATTGGTGAGTGTATATACGTATACGATATGCATGGCGCAGGCTTTTGCTTTGTACTCGGAGGTTTGTGGCGGCCACACGTTGATCCTACGCAAAGCTCTATGAAAAGCTGCGGAAACTTAGTGTGATTGCCGCGCTTATTGGGTGGCTCTAACTTGTCGAGACTGTACAGACTAATTCGACACACAAATAGAATTTTGAAAAAAGTCTCGTAATGTGATACTTATTTTTTACATCACCATTTTTAGCGGAAATACCAAGCGCCTTTTAAACAAGATAAATATAAACATCTTATCAAATTAATCATAAATGACACTTTATTATATTCAGGGTAATAACAGAAACAGCCTCAATAAATACATAACAAAGAAACTTTAATTTATTTTAACTGTCCGATTGAAAGACAAGTAATAGTAGGAGGGACGATGGAATACACTATAACGGCACTTTAATTTCAACTCAATATATAAAAAATTATTTTTTTGTCTTTAGTAATGGTTGAATTAAAAATATCTTGCCAAACATTGGAGAAAAAAAAGTGTTACGCGAACGGTTATTTTTTATTATTGCTCCCGAGAATTCGATTTAGCGCTGGCCCCAGCATTTTACATTTTTCGCCATGATAAATATTTCGCTCCGTGGTATCGGGTTCACTTAATCTGTTAAAATAAATGGTGACTGTCGCAGAAGAATGCGCTGTTCAGGCCACCCTATTATAGCGCTTTACAAACGCGCCGGCGCCGCAGACAACAGTTTTGCGTGATGAGTTTATAAAAGGTGGGCGGAGGATGAAGGAAGGGGAGAGGGATGGAGGAACAGGAGGCGTCGATTCTAAGCACTGGTGGCAGAAATGGACGCCGCTGCACGAGCTCAGTCGTCGCTTAATAAAGTGCTCTTGTTAATGGTGCGCACGTCGGCGTATACTCGTATATACAGTGTAGCGCGAGAAGTTCGCCAAAGCTTTCGACAGAGTGTACCCATATAACGCAACCCCCACCAGCGAGCAGGCCAAGCGAGCAATACAAACACGCGCCAAACTATTGAGGGGAAAAAAAGCAAGACGCGTTGGCAAACTGGGCTGACTCGTGATTGAATTAGGAACAGAAATGATCGATACGAGCGAAAGGCCGTATCCTCAGCGGATCACCAATGGATCACAATGGTCTTCAGATTTTTTTCCAGCGAAACACAGTTCGAAACTTGTTACCAGAGAAGTATCCAGAATTGACATGGAATTTAAATTAAAAAATAATGAAGGTCATAAATATTAAGGTGTCTTCAGATCAAACCGCTATTTTGCTCGTAACAGAAATATGAATCTAATTTTGCTTTCTTTTCAAATTATTGTTTCCTGATATTTCACATGACATAAAAGTTGAATACGACAATTCGTCATTTTTATAAAAAAAAAAATTCCTATTGTTGTTTTAAGAAGAGACTGCAAAGTAGGATAATGAAAATACCTGTTTTTTGTTTTCAAAAACATTGTTCCTTTGGTAGTTTCTGAGAAATTGCGATCAATCAATCGCAGGTGTTTGGTGTTCTGCTTCGTAACAGAAAAATGAACAGCCTTTTAGCTCCAACGATTCAATCTCATGGTATGTTATCAGGCAATTCAACAAAATATCTACGAAGTGTATCGTTCGAGTCGATCTATCTTTTAAACTTTGTAATTTTTTTTTACCTCGATAAGCAGTGCGTCTCCAAGACTTACTTATTCGTTGTCGGTGTCGCCAATCTCTGCTCAATTCTGATGCCCGCAGTGGCAGACGCTGTGTTCCCAGGAGGTTCTTGGCCTGCCTGTCGGACGGGGGATCGAATATGGCGTGGTGAGGGTGGGGGAGGGGTAGCCTTCGCTGTTGGCGTATACTCCTAGCCCACGATGAATAGGAAGTCCCAGGTTTGGTGGACTTAATAAGATTGTCAGTCTTGGACTACGGGCGGCGACACTTTTTCCAATCACTTTGCGAAATTACTATCCCGGACCATTCGCCGCTTCATAACCCCCTTTTTTGTCTTTAACCGAGAGACCCTGCTGGTGCCGTCGCTCCTTTTCTCCTTCCCTAACTGCCAACCCCAGCTCCTACACGAATATCCGCATCGATATAACGTATCTTGTTTGAGGGTGGCCTGCATGCTCTAAAAAGGATGTGAAATAACAAATATTGCTAGTATGGTTACTTACGAAATTATTAATACAATCACCATATATAAAAATTAATTGTACACTTGTGTTTATAGAGCATATTTCTTGGAAATTTTTATAACATTAAACATATTACCGGAATTAGAACCCATGTAGATTTTATATGTGTCCATTATGTATCGAAATTAACCCTCGTATCCCTTGCTAAGCTCATTTTATTTATAATTTTTAATATTCTCGTACTTAAGCCTAGAAATGCGCGATAGAAATATATCAATGGACTATTGGTAGTATTCATCGATACTCTCTGTGGTTTTTGATACTATTGCTCATCCCTGCTTGAGGTCATATATTTTTAGATGGAGCCGCGAATGGCGTAGCAACATGTTAAGCCTAGCTGACGAAATTGAAATTGAATCGAAACACCGGTGTCTTGGGAAAATATGTTGGTATAATTTTTTTTTAAATATTATTTCTAAATCGATGAAGCCGTGATGCTAAGGTAAGGGTCTATTTCGTTTTCAGAACGACACATTATTATATTTAATAAGGGTCTGTTCTGGGTTTCCTGCCTTGTGCAGTTTGTAGAGTCTAGTCAACTCAGTCGTTCTTTGTAGCTCGGAGATATCAGTCATGATCGCTGATTCTATTGAAAAGGTATTATAATTTGTAGACAATTTTGGAAATGATAAACATAATTTATTTATTTCTTTTATATAATTAAACTGCGTTAATTTTCGTAAAACGTTGCTGTTTCTTTCCCTGTGGCCATGGATTGATTAATTTTTTAAATCATAATTTCTTTGCATGTACGATTGGTATTTTCTATTATATTCACTAATTTCCTATGTATTATTAAGTAACGGGATATATTTTTCTAATAGTGAAATGTGGCTGAGTTACGATCTAACCGTTTTCCTTTAGTCATTCAAATTATATGAAACTAATTGGGGGCCCGGTAGATAAGTGTTATTTAAAACAAACAAAAAATAATAATTTCAAAATACCACTTTGGGTCATTGTTGTTGTCACTTTAAGGCGTGATTCACTGTTTTGGGGGACGGCCCATTGTAACGGAAGAATAGCACTGGAGGCAAGCCGTGAATCCTCGTTTAAGAATACCGAGAGGTCGAGTCGGCACCCAGCATGCTGAGAGGGAATGGAGAAGGGTGATGGCGCATACACAGACACGACGATCGCATAAATAAATCTCGACGGCTCAGCCTTCGCGCGTTATTAATATATTCATTCCGTAATTCAATCACGTGGAACGGAAGAAAAACAGGGAAACATATACGGAATTGGACGGGTGCGAGGGGGGAAATAGGGACCGCAGCCCTTATGAGACCCGGCACTGGATAGTACAGCATTTGTAAAATATCGAAATATGAAAATTTCTTTCTCTAGAAACGGCGAAAGTCCGACTTGTTCTGTCCAGAGTTGCACGATTTCATTTTACATGACGTTATGCTGTTAAACCTGCGATCTCTGCGATTATGGTGCCATTAGTGACGTTCCAGAGGACACGATGCTTAGAAGAATAATTGTCATAAAACTTTAAATTATATTTGGAATGCATGAAACATTTTAAAAGACAGAAGTTATTCATGAAGTTTTAAATATTACATGCCAAAAAACAATGAAAGCTTTTTGTATTATTACATAAATAGAGTTTTATACATTTTTAATTATTTTAAAAAAGTACGATAGTCGCAACTCAGCAATAGAATTGATTCGTTGATTCGATCTCGGCGTACAGGTGAAAATGTGTCTCTATAACACTCCTGCTATATTCATTACAGTGACGGACAATCATTAATTGTCAAAAAATATATTGCAAATTAATTTATGATTAGTCAGTCCTGGGACTGGTTTAACGGCAATGGACTATGTCTCTCCATTTTCTCCTATTTTCTGCCTTTTCTTTTACTTCATAGTAGTATTTGGAGTTGGTGTCTTGGCATAGCTGGGATACAAAGTCATTTATTGGTCTACCTGCTCTTATCTTGCCTTGAATTCTCCCCTCTAAAACTCTAATTTGTGGTCCCCCATGACGCATATTGCAAATATACCACTAAAATCTCAGTTCAATGATTTATTGCATTTTAGACTCTGCAAGGTAACAAACAAGGAATAGAATCGTTCTTCTAGAATTGGTGTCTTAGGAAGACAGGCTCGATAGGCGGAGGAGGAAAATCCATGGCGCGAAAACACGACGAGGCTGTGCGAGAAGTCTCTGCTGTTCGTTTTTCGCGCCAGTGTAACCATTTTGCGCTTGACGGACAAAATCCCTAAACAATTGCGGTTAGCGGAGCAGGGTGTCAGATAAAGTGTAGCGCCACAGTTAAATAATTTTTTTTTTCAATATAAAATGTTATATTATTTTTGAATTAGGTGTAGTACGTTGCCAGTTTCTTTTAGCGATAACCAACAAGTCGATTTTTGAACAATTCTGGAAATTTGATTAAAATGTTTCAAATAAGACAACAAACGGCAGGAAAATACATCCGCACTTCCGTTAAGCATTGGCTCAGTGGGTATGGCCAAAGTCTACTGAGCGTGTGGTCCAGGGTTCGATTTCCTTTTGTTTTTTTGATCCTGCGGTACTGGAATAATGTGCCCCTCATTTATTGTCATAGCGACAAGAGTGAGACAATAATATCCTGTAGTGCTATTCACTACTGTAACGTTATGCATACATACCGTTATGCTTCCCCACTCCAAACAGCAATTTATTGTTTGTCAGGATGTATGCTAGCCGCCTCCATCAGTGATCCTCCATTGCTACGTACGCATTTGCCTTTTTTTATTAACCTTGTGGCACCAAGCCAACGGTTATTGCATTTTGCTACATAGTATCTTTTGATCTCCACTGTAATTTATTGAGCAGAGCACTTAAGGCAACAGAGCGGATATAGGTACCAGTGTAGCGCTAGAGGCTCCTTTGATCTTCACTGTAACCCTTGAGAGCACTTATAGCCACAGAGCAGCTGTAGATAACAGCAGCAGCAAGCTCAATGCTAGAATTCACCTTGCAAAATGGCTGAAGGACAAACTGGTGTGCATCTCAGAGAGAGCATACACTTCGAAGGGCAAACTGGTGTAGATCTCAGAGAGAGCATACACTTCGAATAATGACATCTGCTGTCTGATTAAAATCAAACATCATGTTTTTAGAGGTTTTAAAATTAATAAAAACTTAACTAAAACATCTTTCAACACCATTTTTGTTTGAGAGTGAGCCCCACATGTCATAGAACAAGATGTGGCTCTCTCTCCAACATAAATGTTCCAATTAATTGTAGAAATTGAGTCACATGTGATTATTTGCTTCTGACCACTCTTTTGTTTATTTAGAGTGCAAAATTCATATTCATATGTATAGAATGTGTGTCTTGAACACAACACAATGGTGATGACAATTGTCTCCACTGTTGTGATGTGTTCTTTACCCCCATAACCTTTGAAAACAGTATATGACATTGTAAGTCACTATTGGGATTA
>JAUJYS010001312.1:0-17871 GCA_033995665.1 Melogona broelemanni | reverse complement strand
ACCAAAACAAAAAAAAAAAAAAAAAAAAAAAAAGAGGACAATTTTGAATGCCTGGAAGAAAACAGCTGAAAAAGGAGAACATTACGTCGATTTGGATGCCAAATGGCAACCCCATGCACGAGGGGATTGTATTGAGTTCCTAAGCAGCCTCGCATATTTGACATAGTTCAAAGATATTTGGGTTGGCCATAAATAAATATGCACATTTTTTGTGCTTGGGGAACAACATTGTCGACATACTTTGATACACTGTTGGTATACGCTGTTTCGGGGAAAGGCGAGGATCGATCATATCGATTCGAAATCGATTGGAACAGGAATGCGTATATAAAAATTACAAATAGAGGCGTATAGAATGCGTATATATTTTCGCGGTAAAGTGACGGTTGTCAGTTACGTTGTAGAGATTTGCCACCGGTATCAGGTTCAGTGAGATGTAGCTTTTAATTGTTTATTTCGTGTAAAGGGCTCCTCTTGCCATAACCTTCAATTTTCTATCACTACAATTTTTCAATGTGTGTCGACAGCTCAACCGACTGTGACCGCAAATCGGCATATGGCCTTTAGCATTCGGCATATGGTTCCCGCAAATTTAGAAGAAAAAAAATTTAGTTTGTGTGGGAATATTTATTAATCTTTATTATTTTTTTAATGAAAGTAACGCAAAAGTTCCAGTTTCTTTTTGAAAAGGTACTAGGTTCCTTTTAATTTCTGTTGGAACTGGAACGGGAACTGGTTCTTTTTTTTTTTTCATCGGAGGAACGAGAACTGGAACCGGTAACTTTTCAAATGGAAATAATAACCCAGCACTGCCTGCATAAACACGTGTAAGATCCATACTTTTGTATGGAACCATAATGTTGTTAGGTCCGCTTAATAACAGTTGAAAGATAGCATGACTTGTAAATTAATTGTGGACACGAATTCTGCAGCGGTTGGGCGATTGATTTGTTTAATTTGTAACTGAGTTATACGTGGGTTTTTAAAATTGCTGTATCCAGTTCGCCCATGTAACGTGACAACAAAAACAACCAGGAAACTGAATCAAAAGCGGTTTTTTTCCTGCATGCATGTATTTCCAATTCGCTTCGTTTGTTGTGTAACTTTACAGCCAAAAAAAAAGAAAAACCAGGCACCTGCTTTATTTACGTGTAGCGCCAACGCGCACCACCAGCTTTCGCTTTCTTCACTGCAAAATTTATTTCCGCAAAAAGTGACTAGAACTGGTGGCGCCAATAATTCTGTAATGCACCGTCGACCGAATCGAATATTTCTCGCCGTGGTTTTACAACTCGAAATTAGACCATGTGTGAAGCTCTCTAGCTTCGCAATCATTTGTACATGCCACGGATTTGTAACGCGTAGAGTTCAGATTGCGATCTACTAATTGGGCGACGTAGTCTGGCTGTCACAATGCGCTACAGTGCTGCGATTGTTTTGATTTTATTCTGCTGATCAGGTGTCATTGATAAAGGTTGTCATGGCGGTACTACCTTATTTTCCTTTTAGCTGCTTAGTCCTGCCCGACTGTGATATTACTCTGCTTATTTTATTCTGTTAATCGTTCAGGTACACGGGAATACGAATGTATCATTAATGATAACCTTTGGCATAAGTAGTTTCAATCGATCCTAACAGATTCCATTGTTCACAATTCCATATATATATATATATTTTTTTTTACAGCAAATGCAGTTTTTTATTTTGATACCGTATAATGGAGGGTGACACAGCTTTGGCGTTTTCTTTGTCATTGTTTATTTAATAAATTATTAAGGGGGCGGCGTTCTCAGTGTAATGTGAGTGTTGTTGATAGTTTTGGATTGAACAAGCCACGTGTGAAATTGATAAGTCAGTCACCTCTGTACACTGTACGAAGGCAGTGGCGAATGCGATCTGTATTGTGTTTGTGTGGGAGTTTGCGCATTCACGGTTTTCTGCTTTCGCTTTCGCTTTGATCGGTGATCACGTATCACGTCGCCACCCCAAATGCACGTTTGCTCACCCCCGTTACCAACAACACGCCTGCAACAACACGCCTGCGGTTGAATCGAAAGTATTTATTTTTATGAAAATTCTTCGAAATTAATGCGGTTCAATGTAAACGAATGAGTCATATGCTTAGGCTTTCCATCGAAATTTCACGAAATAAAATGAAATTGTATGGTAAGTAAAAATATGTGCAGTAAACGAACACGTTTAAGATGGAATAAAACGGATGGAATATTCGTAACATTTTTGCTTGATACTTGAAGACTATTTTCTGTGCCTGACTGATAATGTCTTCATCTATCGGAAATGTTTGGTATTTTGATTTAGTTTATTCCATCTTAAACTAGTTAATAATCTATATATTAAGTTAGCGTTGTGCTTTTCAACTGTGATCATGTTTACCGATTTTGGAGCATGGCTAATAATTTCGTGTTTCTTCTTCTTGTTCCACAGAAGCGCTACTCCACAACCGCCCCCTGCCGGATATCCCGGACATCGGCGACGACGGTAGCGGCTCCATGGGTGCCTACCCGTTTGACAATGCCACCCGCTGGACGTCGAAGGAGAACCTGCTCACCAAGGAGGAGGACGACCCGCAACTCTTTGTGGCCCTCTACGACTTCCAAGCGGGTGGCGACAATCAACTCAGCCTCAAGAAGGGTGAGTCCCGTTCCAGTCCCTACATAAATTAAAAGGAACCGGGGCGTTCTTGGTTCAATTTCGTTGCCATCGGCACATGGTCGTTTGTTGTCATAGTTCCGTTTCAAAATGAACCTGGAAGTTTTCCGTTCCTTCTTTAAAAATTTGATTCAATAATTTGTAAAATGATAACACGTTTGTAGATTAAATAAACGTTTTAATGATATGTAGAACTGAAAAATTATAAAAACTACATGACGTCAACGTATAATCTTCAGCAATTTCTGTTTAATGTTGTACAATTCTTCACTTTGGGCAATAGTATACTCGTAGAAAATTTAAAGTTATGGCAAAAGTAACACAGAAAAGGAACCCCCGTTCCAGTTCCTACTGAAATAAAAGAACCTAGATATTCGTAATTTATTAAAAAAAGGAACCAATTTTTAGGAACAGAACTTTTCCTCTCCGTTCCTACCCAACACTGTTCATGACTCTTGTATCTGCTCCCAACAGGCGAGCAGGTCCGTGTGACTTCCTACAACAAGACAGGCGAATGGTGCGAGGCCCGCTCCCGCGCCGGACAGGTCGGCTGGGTGCCATCTAACTACGTCACACCGGCCAACAGCCTGGAGAAACACTCGTGGTACCACGGCCCCATCTCGCGCAACGCCGCCGAATACCTACTGAGCAGCGGCATCAACGGCAGCTTCCTCGTCCGGGAAAGCGAGAGCAGCCCCGGCCAGCGTTCCATCTCCCTGCGCTACGAGGGCCGCGTCTACCACTACCGCATCAACGAGGACTCTGAGGGCAAGGCCTACGTCACGTCGGAGAGCAGGTTCAACACGCTGGCCGAGCTGGTGCACCATCATTCCCTACAGGCGGACGGCCTCATCACCATGCTGTTGTATCCGGCGCCCAAACGGAATAAGCCGACGGTGTTCGCGCTGAGTCCGGAGCCGGATGAATGGGAGATTGAGCGTACGGATATCACCATGAAGCATAAGTTAGGCGGCGGGCAGTACGGCGATGTGTACGAGGCGGTGTGGAAGCGGTATAATCTTACCGTGGCTGTCAAGACGCTCAAGGTGGGTGTAGTGGGTGGTGTGCATCTGGGTTTTGTGTTGGCCGAGGGGTGGGTGTTAATTAGAGAGAACGGCTCACATTGGGTGGACATTTTTGTTTGATGAGAAATCAACGCCCTGGTCGATTGTCCAGCCCTGCATTTTTTGTTGAAATATTAAATCTATTGAACGCTAAATTTTATTACATGAAAATGAATTGCTAATAAAATCAAATAAATTCAAATTCTGGTAAAATATTGTCATTTTTTTGGCACAAGCTTTTTGCCAAATGTTTTAGTCAGAATCCGTCTAACCCAGTCGGTAATGTGTACGCCTGCGGTGCGGGCTCTCGTTTACGAAGTATTCTGTATTCGATCCCGGGGTACTGGTGAAAACGTGTCCTTTACATGTTGCCTAAGCAACACGAGGGGTACAGGGGGAATTTCCTCTTTTACAAAAAATCGGGACTTTTTGATGATAAAATTCGTATGTCCCAATAATATCTTAAGTTAAATTTCTTGGGGGTAATTTACACATACTTTTGAAATGATTTAACCGTTTTAGATTTTTGAAATTGTAATTTAGGATCGTTGAATTCCGTTGAATTTATTTATAACTGGATTGAAAAATCGGGACTTCTTGATGATAAAATTCGTATGTGCCAATAATATCTTAAGTTAAATTTCTTGGGGGTAATTTACACATACTTTTGAAATAATTTAACCGTTTTAGATTTTTGAAATTGTAATTTAGGATCGTTGAATTCCGTTGAATTTATTTATAACTGGATTGATGTGGGGGATGCTCGTACGATTAGTAAATATCGAACGGCTTTTCAGTAGCGTAATTAAATGAATTCCAAATTATTTCGCTATTTCAGGAGGACACGATGCAGCTGAAGGATTTCCTCGAGGAAGCTTCCATTATGAAAGAGATGAAGCATCCGAACCTGGTGCAGCTGTTAGGTGAGCTCTCTCGTTCATCTATCACTGTCGGCGTTTCAGGTGCAGGCGTTCTTCTCTTGGAGTGGTGTTAGTCATCATGCTATTGTTCTGTTGTTTTTCTCCTGTTATGCAGGCGTGTGTACGCGGGAGCCGCCCTTCTACATCATCACGGAGTTCATGAGCCAGGGCAACCTGTTGGATTTCCTGCGCAACTCCAACAAGGAGGATCTGTCGGCTGTTACTCTCATGCATATGGCCACGCAGATTGCCTCCGGAATGGCATACCTGGAGGCCAGGAACTTCATTCATAGGTAGGTGATGAGACTGTCGTCAATTTGTGATTGGGGCTGTATAGATAACAAATAGTGACGAACTATTATTTCTTTGATGATAATTTATTATTACTCGAGATGTAAATTTCACGTCCGATCCGGTCGACTTGTGAGTGTGCAAGTCGTGTGTTAAACAAATTCTACCATGACACATTATTACGAATAATATTGATACTTTTTGTTTTCGCAGGGATTTGGCTGCCCGCAACTGTTTAGTAGGCGAATGCCACATGGTGAAGGTCGCCGATTTCGGTCTGGCCCGCCTCATGCGTGACGACACCTACACTGCCCACGCCGGTGCAAAGTTCCCCATCAAGTGGACAGCGCCCGAAGGACTCGCCTACAACAAGTTCTCCACCAAGTCCGACGTGTGGGGTAAGAAGTGGTCACATTCAGTTTCTTAACCGATGCTATGGTAATGATGCTACTGGTATCGCCCGATCTAAGATTGTACGTTCTCAATTTCTGCAGCCTTCGGTATTCTGCTGTGGGAGATCGCGACCTGCGGCATGTCGCCCTACCCCGGCGTGGACCTCACCGACGTCTACCACATGCTGGAGAGCGGCTATCGCATGGAGTGTCCGCAGGGCTGTCCACATAATATATACGAACTCATGCAGAAGTGTAGGTTCTCTTTTTTTCCGGGCTTAATTAATTGACGGTGTGCGGGTCCGATGGCTCACCGAATTTCTAAAATCTTGAGTCGAGCAGCTGAAATTAATTTTTTTAAACTATTGAATAAAAATGAGTGCAGTCGCCGAAGATCAGTGGTAGAGCATCCGTTTGCAGCATTTCGTGAGGGGTTCAAAATATCATCTCCTCGTAAAAGATGCAATTTGAATGGAAAAAAGCACGTTATTGATTTTATTTGTTATCTCGTCTGTGTGTTTCAGGCTGGAGCTGGAACCCAAGCGACCGCCCCACCTTTAAAGAAATCCACCATGCCCTGGAGACCATGTTTCAGAACTCCAGCATAACTGAAGGTGAGGAGCACGAACCCCACTATTCCTATACAGGAATTCTCCTAAATGTGCTGCCTCGACGAAGAGGAAACGCTGCTGACGGCCTCCCGCCACATTTGTGCAGCAGTGCAAGTCAGTACCATATTGCCATATAATACGAAACACACAAACACCACCACCACTACCACTGACCGCGGAGCCTCTTTTATTTATTTCTTTTTCATATTTTTCGTAAACTCACATCTCTTGTGTTTCCGCCACTGCTACTCCTCACTTGTTCACGCGTTCTCGCGCACTGTTTTGTTGCCGGGCGACGTCGCTAGACGGCGCTCATCTCCTTCTTTACACTCGTTCGCTGGAGATGGCCGCTACGGATACTCTCTCCTCCGCATGAATTTCGGTTATAAAATAAAAAATTAACTGGTCAATTAATAATTTTAAAATAAGGTTAATAATGTCCTAGTTATTATTTAACCAATTTGCTACGGAAATTGAGATTCTAATTTCTTTTCGAAACGTGACTCTTAAAAATATGCTTCAAAAATACAGAGTATCCTATAGCTGCTTTGCTTCACTAACAGGCATTTTTGCTTATTGGCCGGTTTATTGGTTCTAAATATGAATCGGATTAAATGGTTTGGAAACTGGCATCAACTCGGGAAATAATTTCTGGAAGACCTGAAATAAATTCTGGAGACTGGCATTATTTCCCATCACAATAACCGTGGTGACGCGTCTTATTCGTAATTAAATATTGTTTTTCAAATAGGAAGCAATCGAAGGGGCTGGGGTTTCGCGTCTCAGAATTAAATTAACCTCTGATGATAAATCCTCATGGAGTATGAATGATTATTCAGTCCTGATATGCATGGCTATTTGCCATTTCATTTGCCGCAAGGTTTTCAGCTGGAAACTTGATCATTTGACAAAAATTTGATGTTTTTATTTATTTATTATTTTTATTGAAATTTCTAAAGGATTAGCTGCGCAAGGATTGTGCTTTCAGTCTTTGTTTCATGCGATTATACGTGTTATTGAGCTGACTGTTGGTCACTGGCTTGGTTGCTTGTAATGTTCTTTTTAACAAGAATGGCATTTCATTCTAATTGCGGGTTTTCGTGCCAAAGATGGGACTTGACTTGCGACTCAGTATATCCTTTCTTTAATGCAGGAAAGCCTTGGAACACATTGCACATGAAATCTGATGAGAATTGTTTTCTTTTCTCAAGCGACGTCACTTTTAAACAATAAATTCATTCTAACGACATTTAAATTCGAAATTCGCAAGTCTCCATCACGGGCAACGTCGCATATCTCCCGACTTTGGCATCATCCCCCGAAAAACCCAATCGCCGCTTTTTTCACAACACACTTCCTGTCTATCCTCACTTGATTTCAATTTTCTGAGTTGCTGGTGTGTTTTTATTTAATATTTTTTTGCGTATAAACGAGAGAGCCGCAACCCCCGTTTTTATTAATCGATCATCTCTATTTGAGCAGAAGTAGAAAAGCAGCTGGAACGGCGCGGACCGAACGCCATCGGCCACATGCCCTACAAGAAGGTGCGCAGCGGGAGCACGCCCAACGTACATGCCAGCGTGCACAACGATGAGAAAGGTAGGTACCAAGGTCTCGACGGGACTCGAACCCCATTTTTTACTAATTGTACCGGGCGGGGGATACAAGAGTTCGTCTCACTGGCTTCCTCTCGCCAACGATAAAATAAAGTGTTTTTTAGACATAATCATTTGTCTCCTCACTATTAATTAATTAAAGAAATCTGATTTATTAAGATAAATTTAATTATAAATTATCTCGGCGTATTTTTCATATATCATCACGTCCTTAAATAATTTAATATAATCCGTGTCAAAATGAAATTAATATGGAGTCAAAGTAACTATCTGGCAGTATTTTTCAATACTTTTTTCTTTGGGGGAAGGGGTTGTAGTGACTTTTATAAAAAAGTTCATTGGGGATTAATATGTAATTTACAATTTGCATTGATAGTTTGTGTTTGTGAAACTTTCGAATTGCAAACAAATTGATTTTGCTTTTGCAATTATTTTATGCATATCTCTGCACCGTGACGGTTTTTCAATTATTAATTTATTTAGTTATTTCGAAACTTAACAGTATTACGAGATTAACAATATTCACGCTTTGTTAACAATATCATCTCTGCGTTTACTTGTGTTCCCCGTCAAGTTCGTTTTTATTGATCCCATTTTTCTTTGTTTGCACTGCCTGACTTCTGTTTTCGATTGTATTTTAACCAGTGTGAGGAGCTCTTTTTCGTACGCTCCCAACCCCCCAGAAAACGACAATACGTTTCCCCCCATCACTCAGCATCAATTTTAGTTTGCCATCGACTGTTTTGGTTTTGCCTTCGTGTGTGATGGTAGATCCATTTCTAACCAACGGTTGTGGCTGTGATCCCCAGACTAACCACTGGAACTTTTTACTTCCGTTTGTACACGACTTCACGACTCCTTTTTTTCCCCCTGCCTGTGATCCTCTTTTTGACACTGACTGACTGAAAAAGCAACCAACTAGAAAAAGTAGTTTTGCCTGACACCTTTTCTTTCCTCACCCACCTTCCGTCATCAACATGCTTCATTTTGACACTCCTTCAGTTTCATCGTTCCCCCTCCTTGGACAGTGGCACGTAGCTCGAGAAAAAAACACAATTGCATGCATGGCTGAATCTGTAGGAGCACACCCAGCTTACGCCAGTTTAAAATGTGTGCACATACCGTAGCGGGCATCCATTTTTACCACACTGTTCGTGAATTCATGATCTGTAGATCCCATTTGGTTTTTTATAAGTTTCAAAATCATCTTGTAAACGTAAATTGAGTTCATAATGTGTTTTCGGCATTCTTAATACTGACATTCGTCTCGTTTTTTTTTAAATAGGAAAAATTTACAAATTTCTGTTGGCATTTCGACGTGTTAATTAATTAATTTAAGCATTGATTGATAATATCAAATTCAAAATTCTAAAAGTAATTTAGAATCTTGATTACTTGACAATGTACTATGACAATTTTCATAACGTTCAACTCGGAAATATTTGTTAATTAAATTACAACAAAGAATAATTAAACAATCGAATAAAGTGTAATTTTCATATACTATAAATATAAAAAGTCATGTAAACTCATAATGCAAAATACATTCATGATAAAACAACACGATAAATGCACACGATTTGAATTAGCGTAGCTTACCTCTAAAAAAACCCACATCCACTCATCATCAAACTTGTTTTTCCCCCACCCCCCAACTACGTTCAAAAAAGTGGTGTGTCCTTCATGCTTTTGCGTTTTTTTCGGCTATTGGTTTCAGCCACGTCACTGTCTTCCCCAGCTGGGGACATGAGTCAGGGGAGGGCGATTGGCAACACTGGCAGCACTTTGGCTTTGGCCTCCAACCACAGCAACAGCAGCAACAACCCTCACAACCACCAACCCAGCAACAGCAACACCACCACCAGCAGCCATCACCCACCGCCCCCACAGCAGCTTCCATCGCAGCATTCCAACAACGCCAATACCTCCAACACCAACAACAATTGCTGCAGCAGCACCAACAGCAGCAATGTCCCTTCGTCCAGCAAAGCGACGGCCGCCTCGTCCGTGCAGTTACGGCCGGGTATCCGCAGCAAAAAGGCGGCCCCCATCCCGCCCAAGCGAACCAGCTCGTTCCGCGACAGTACCTATGGCGACAAAGAGAGGACGCCTAGCTCCACCGGCGGCGATTACTATCCGGACAGCTACTGCGGCGGGCCCACCACCAGTAACACCACGCCCACCACCCCCGCCTGTCCCAACAAGGAGAACGCCAATGGCCTTGAACACCACCATCAACAGAGAGGTGGACACCCTGGTGGCTGGTACGGAAGCAGCGGTGAGGAGGAAGAAGATGAAGATGGCGGTGGTGAGGATGAGGACGAAGGGGAACCCACACCCGAAACCGAGGAGGACTCTGGTACCACCAACACTTACCCACCTGCTCACGGCGCCACCAACAACCCAGAGGCTGCCCATCTTACATCCGGTCGTCAGCAACAAGCGCACCGTTTCAAGAAAGTCAGGTCATCTCATCAGACCGCCACTGTCGTTCCCTCCGCTTCCTTCTCATCAGCTAAGAAGATCCGCGACGCTGAACGTTTGTCAGCTCGGGAACGTATCGCCGCCGGTCTTCCTGGTAGTGTCAGGGTGGCAGCCCTGGAAGTACAGAACGTCAAACGAGTGGTGAGCCGCTACGGGACTTTACCGAAAGGCGCGCGAATTGGCGCTTATCTTGAATCTCTCCGTCAACATGGTCTGCAGCCGCCTCACCACCACCAACATGGACAGGTGGTCGATGGACGTTCGTTGGGTCGGCTGCCGTGCTGCACCCAGGCGCCACCTGATGATGAAGCGTACGGTGAGGTGGATGAATTCGCGCCGGGAAATGGTAGCCGGGAGAGCGTGGAAGGAACGGCCGCTCGGTTGGGTCGCTTCCGGTATCCATTATCTGGCGGCGCCCTGGGCGAGGAGGCGCAACCGCGCCAACCTAAACTATCAGCCATGATGCGGTCCAGCTCGGCGGGTGGATTCCAGACGACCGGAGCTCCCCATACGGATTTCGGCGTTGGTGTGAATCTTCTCCCGCACCAGTCCATCCCTCGTGTCTACCCGCCGCTTCAACGCCAGAAGTCGGACCTGACCCACTCGCGGCATTCTAATTCCAGCCCGGAGACCAACTCGCCGCCGGATATGGGACGCAGTTTCGTGGCTGCTTCTTCCGGTTGTTGCGGCACCAAGCCATTGCTGATGGCTTCGCCGCGCATTCCGCGGGCCGGAAAGGTCCTTGTGGCGCCGACCACCGTCCATCCTTCACAAGCGGTTGCCGCGGTCGCCTCTCAATCGGCTCTGTGGGATCGGGGGGAGGTGGGTGGTGGTGGTGGACGCCGGACTCGTTTGGACAATGATACCACCAACCGGATGACGTCATCATTCGTGGCTGACCGGCCAACTCGCGGTGGTGAAGGCGAGCAGAAACAGAATGGTCAGGCGCCTCGCCATGTCCTGGCTGGCTCCAGGGACCATCTGTCCGATTCCACCACCACGGAGAGCAGTACCAAGTCCTGCGATCAGCGTGACCAGTCTTCCTCCCTGTCCCCCAAATCAGCGGCGGCGGGGGCCGGCGCCACCGGCTCCATCCGCCGCGCCCTGCGCAAGCGACCCAAGGAGCGCCCTCCCAGTCCACCCCGCCTCACCTCCAACCTCCAGCACACCCACAGCGACCCGTCCGACTACGCCACCACCACCGTGGCCATGGCCAGGCCGGTGGATTCGGACCAGTCCAACACCAGCCCGACCGACGCGACTGCCGACCTCACCACCACCAACAGTCCCCCTTCCGAATCGTTAAAGAGCTCCTCCAACAATCTGAACGACAGTCCCACCACCACTAACTTTAAGGATGATATTTCCACAGTGAATCCAGCGGCCGTGACGTCACGTCTTCCGCCATTGCCGCAAGGGAGTCGGGTGGCCGTGGCCCCGCCGCCCCTGCAGCCACCACCTTCGGCGCCCACTTCCAGTAAGCCAGTCAAGACCGCCGAGGCCAAAGAGAACAAGGGGACGAAGGAGTTTGGTGCTGTATTCGTGCCACCTAGCGTGGCGGCGGCGGCGGCCCGGTTCCAGCCACCCCCTGGCCAGGCCAGTGCCGTGCCGTCCTTCGTCGGCGCCAAGACCAGCACTTCCTCGCCCACCTCGCCCAAGAACCCGGCCTCCCAGCTGGTCAGCGAGCTGTTCGAGAGTTTCAAGCTCAAGTCCAGCAAGCAGCAGCTGTTTGGTCAGCAGTTTGGCCGGCAGGATAGCGGCGGTAGCTCCAAGGCCAGCGACGGCGATCACTACGCGTCCACCACCACCACCACCGCCTCCAAGGAGGAAATACCACCTCCAGTAGAGGGCACTGCATCTTCTAAAACTGAGGTCACCGACGGTGGCCATAAGAAGAGCGGCGGCATCGGGAATCTAAAACGTCTGTGGGAGAAGGACAAATCCAAAGACGGTAAGGAGAAAGACAAATCTAAAGATAAGACCAAGGACAAGGAGAAGAATCACGATGCAGAAAAGAACAACGACGCCAAGACGCAAGAGAAGGAGGCGGCCATGCTGGAGCGGACGGTGACCGCGGTGGGCAGTGGCACCTGCGACCGCACCTTCACCTCTCCCTTCCCGCAGGATCCGGTTCCAGCCGGCGGCACTGCCGTGCGCAGCAATCTGGAACGCATGCTGGCCATCAGTCCCAAGGTGCTGCCCAAGCGACCAGACTCGCTCAAACTGCGCAAGGTGACCACCGAGGGGCTGAAGGGTGCTGCACCGGAGAACACCAACCCGATCGCCGCTGCTAAGGAGCGACTCACTTCGTCATCCCACGACCAGCAACAGCGATTGAGTGCCGAGTGTGATGCGGCCACCACTACTACCAGGCCGTCGTCGCCTCCAGGAGCTGAGCAGACCACCGCCATGCGACCGGATGTCATTCCCCTGACAGACTCGACCGTCATCCGTAGCGGCTCATCCTCGTCGTCCAAGGGCGAGGTTGATCCGACCAGCGGCGTCAAACCAACGGTGCCCACTAAGCCACAACTCAAACCGCCCAGAGCCGTCCTGCCCAACCAGCCTGTAGTGGTGGGCGCCGTACTGGCTAAGGGCAAACCCACTCGTGCCAAGACAGGCGAAGAGGTTGGCGAAGTGGAAGGCACGACCACCATCCTGTCCGACAAAGACCCCGACAATCCCAAGTCCGATAAGGAGGTTCTGCTGGAGCTGTCCGGCGTGCTGGAGACCAGTATCGCCTCGCTGCGGAGCGGACCAGGTGGCGGGACGGTCACCGGGTCCAGCGTCCTGCAACTGCTGGACAAGGTGCAGCTGTTCAACTCCACCTGTCTGAGCTACTCGGAGAACGTGCCCATTCACAGTCGGTTTCGGTTTCGCGAGCTGTTGTCTCGGCTGGAGGCGCAGACCGAGCAGGTCAAATCGTCCGCCGGGGGGAGCAGTAACAACGCGTCGGGCAACGCCAAGGTGTTCTCGGATCTGCAGAACGCGGTTAAGGACCTCATCAATATTGTTCAGCGGTGAACTGGATTGGTGTGAGAAAATCGTTTATGTGATGAGGGTTCCTTGTTGAATACTGTAGGAGTCCAATGGGGTGGTGCTCACGAATGTTTGACGCGAGTGTGAGAACATCTGGCCGCCGTAGCGCCCCCAGTGAGAGTCTGTCTGGACGCGTGAAGCTGTACCGGATATTCTCGGGACCAAAAAACGGCACGAGCCAAGCTGTATCCGGTTGAGAGCTGCCGAGTTTGAGAGACGCCACTTCCTAGGTATCCTAGTCTGTTGGAACTAATGCGCGCTCTTGAAGTTCACCAGTCTGTATCGTCACTTGTCACGTGGTCTGAGACCGCCTGTTATTGGTGGAAAACTTGCCAGAAAGGAACCCGGATGTGCTGGCGCGCTCTCCTCGAAATCCCTTCCATATAAATATATAAATTAATCGACTTTATAATCGGACCATCTTTTTGTTTATGTACATAATATATAAGAATTGTTGTGTAGAAATTCATTTTTTGTCAAGTTTCGAGATGTGGGGAAATTATGAGTGTCTCCCGCTTGTTCGTGCGTGTGTATGTGTGCGTGTCTACGAAATGTCTTCTGTTCTCAATGTCCTGCCCGGTGAAACGTCACTGATATTACGCTCGAAAAACTTGGGTGCCGATACAAACGCGCCAACGTCTAGGGTGTAGAAAATTCGTGAACGCACCCCTCCCCCAACCGGGTGGGTACAAGCAGGGTCGGATGAGTTAGCCATTTCTGAACTTTCTCAAGAAAAAAAATACTGTTGCCAAATACATGTACCGGATATTGAATGCACGAGAGACAAAAAAAATGTTTTTCATTGTACACGCAACGATTGCATGCACACACAGTCCTCGCTCATGAGTCTCGATGAGATTAGCTGTCAATATTTTTTTTTCATTCGTAGATTCGAATTATTTGTCCAGGCGTGGACGTATCAGACCTCAATTAAATAGATTATTTGCAGACGAATTATGTGTTCGTTTGAGAGACTAGAAACAGTTGTGGTAGGCTCGATGTGACTGACGGGGTAAAACTGGTCGATTAAAAGTTAATATGAATGAGTTGAACTTTGCATTAACTAACGTTATGATTCAATTATCAGTTCCCATTCTTATTTTTTGCTAAAAAAATAATGCACATTTCGTAGGTCCTTGATCAATTTTAAATTTTATCTGCAATGTACAGGTTACAATTGTTTGGTGAACTCAAATCTTTTTTGCATGAACTCTCACAATTTATTATAGTTTTACAAACTTTTACCTCGTCAGTTTCCCGTGTAGAGCATAATGGTGTAAGAACCAAAAACGCCGAGTTTCTGTGAATGACTCTTGACTGTACATGAATTATTATTTTCCCCCATGGAGTCTCTTGCTAGTCGACTAGCATCCTCTGATTAAAATTGAGAAGATTTTTTGTTACAGAACACCTATTTTTGTGGCCGCCATCTCTCAGTGTACATGTATTTCACTAGCCAATTGTACATTTCATAAACTTGAAGATTTCCTCACAACCACTAGGCCTGGAGAAAATTACAATTTCTGTGATCTATTATTCAAAGACCATGTTTTTAAAATATAAAATGTGAATTAGTGAATAAATCATGTTTGGTGATCTTTGGTTTTTTAAGTGGAATTCATGAACTTAAAAGAAATTTGTTAGAAATTTTCTTTAAAAATTGGTTGCTCATTACAATTACAATATGTACCCGCGAGCAGCCCCGGGTTGGAACAATCATTTTTTCACCTCAACTGCCATATATGTCATTATGCTTTATCAGTTAGTTGCATTGGTCTTGATCCTCAGATTAATTCAAGTTATTGCATTTTTCTCTGGTAAATTGGTTGATATCGACGTCATATACGTCATCGACGTCTAGGGCGCTCTCGTTACCATACCCGGCTAAACTAGAATTCCAAGTTGTTTGGCAACATTTCTAGCTGAAACGCAGCGGATAACTTGTCTTCTGTACTGGATAGCGAAAACATGTAATGCCAACGAGATTTTTTTGTTGCAAATTTAGTCATTTTGTGGACTCTGTGATACATATAAATATATATATATAATTTAGAAATTTATTCGTTTCACTTATACTGTACATGTTTATTGGATGTGCAAAAACCATATTGAACATAATATTTCGCCCCTAACGGCGAAACCCGTCATGACCGCGTATTTAAATGGAAAACTATCTGTGTGTTTACCTGCTTTTTGCTCCAGCTATGTATCACGTGACTTCAAGTCGCCCGCACTATTGCATATATTGACCAAATTTGGTATGAAAATGTCAACCCGTACCACACTAGTTGTGTTAAAAATTAACCTCTGGAATTAGTGACATTATCATCATTATTAATGATATTAAAAAAGGTAAAGAGCGTGTTCTATTACATCGAATCCTAGAGACTTCCATTACTGAATTTATGTTAACCAGTTATTCAGAATTAAAACTAGCAGCTCTTCTCTTTTAAATTTACAAATAAATTATGATAATTTCGTTTCTATCTTGGATGGTAAACTTGGTACATTTTAGTTCCAATCTGGATAGCAATTTAAAATCTGATAGTGTGGGTGTGCGTGCTGATGTTTGTTTACCCTGCTGATAAGTTTTCATGAGATAATTTTAAATTGTTTAGATTACATAAAGCAAAACATTATTTGTATTGTTCAAATTTTAGGAACGAATCAACAATTAATTTTTTGTTGAAATCCTTAGTTGTTGGAATTGTTTTACCAGTCTTCCCTTATCGGCTTTGGTTTTTGTTGCATCCTTTAAAATTAAACAAATTCAGTTTCAATATTATACGTTAACTATTGATGCTAGTTATGTATGTTAAAATTTAACCTATTTGGATTGGTATTTTGTTTTAGTCTAGTTCTTTTAAATATTTGACCATGTAGGTTATTATATTGTTGGCTCGAAAACCATTTGTTGTCGAGTTGTACCAATTGTTAAAGTCGGTCATAACTTTTTTTGATAAAAAATCAAATCAATTTTAAATTCAATGTTAAGAAAACATACTATTAATCTTCCAATCATTTTTTGGAGGGTTGTCTTAATGGCTTAATTAGTTAGGTTATGCATTTGGAAAAAAACTTTTTTAAGAATTAATGATAGCTGGCTGAGACACAAAAATATATGTTAAGGGTTGTGAATATGCATTCTCGTTCCATTCATCTTTATCCATATACTCTAGAAATCTTATTGGTTACGTCACAGACCACGTAATTCGGCTAGATCATACTGACGGTTAGTTTTCTCCCATATTGTTTTTTTTACGAACGAGGAAATAGTGTAAAAATAGCTGATTGATGTGTAAATGTATTTATGTAAATGAATTTGTTCCTTAAAAACTTTTTGAATTTCGTAACTCGTGTGGTGTCGAAGAGTTTACCACGTGTTTATTTATGCATGCAGCTTAATTTTGTTTCTAGTCTCAATTGAAAATAATTTCTAACATTACAATTCTGGTTTAGCGGTTATTTTTTCAAGGATATTAATCAAGTCTACCTTCGAGTATCCACCTGCTTTTTGTGAAAGTGTTTGTTGCTATATAAATATAAATAGGATATAGCCGTATATTTGTAAACTATGTAGAAACTACAATCGCCACATTTTTATCGAAAAAGCACTTGATAAAAGGGTCCACAGTATTTTAATGTATTTATTGTTTGCAGGAGTTTCCGAAAGTTATTAAAATTGAAAGGTTAAAAAGTAAATATACTTTTTTTGTGTACGTCCATTTGATTGGTGTTTTAATAACCGATAATATTCCCGATTTTGTGTTCAAATTTGGTCCAATGTGATTAATGCGAAGCACGAAATTTGAAGCTAATGGGCAAATGGTGATTATGTTATACCTGAGGCTCCAAATTAGTTATTCCATTCCTTATCCCATTTGGCTGTTGCCTCCGAAGAATAGTCAAAAATAAATCCGAAGATCCTTAGAGAATCGCTATTATGACCAACTGAACAGGCAATTTAAAATCTAACATTTAAATTAACAAGGCTAGACCCGAAGACCTACTTACGAAGATCTTAAGTATTATAATATGACAATCACGTCGGGTCTAGGTCATAATTTACTGTACTTTTAAATTTACATTTCATGTAGTGTAAGGCTTAAATGTAATCTTAAAATGGTGAGAAAAATTGTTGACTATTAATTTTAAAGTGAAAGTGTGCCCTTTGGAATAACTACCTTTGCTTACGCCTCTTAAACTTTGCGACGACGCAGACGCATTTTCACCAATGTGGAATAAAAAATATTCCTCCTGGGGAACGACTCGATAGAACTCAGTAGTTAAAGGATCGACCTTTGAAGTGACGCCTACTTGTTCAATTCTCGGCATGGTCTTCATTCGGTCCCCTGAGTCCTATTATTGAAAATGTACCAATTAATATAAAAAAATGCTGATAAAATGAAGAGTAGAAGGTGCTGTTGTTGTGTCCCTTGTCTTGCCTCCGGATCTCGACCCTCGATCCCCCGACAGATGGTGAATTCACGGAGCAAAAGCCACGTGAGTTTTCTTGGCAGAGGTGGTTTGCATGGCACTACCACACCGGGAATCAAGCCCAGATCCGCTGGTCGGCGCGCGAACACCTGATGTACGTACCGATGGTTCAGTGGGTATGACAACACCCTGGGTTAGATTCCCGGCGCAGGCTCTCGTTTATTCGATTCTGGGGAATTGGCGTCACCCCTGAGCTTCCATTAGGGAGTCCAGAGCTTAGAGAACACCTGGCTCTTTTCCCCTCACATATCGCCATAGCGACACGATAGGTAGCAGCAATCCTGTAG
>JAUJYS010001311.1:0-17878 GCA_033995665.1 Melogona broelemanni | reverse complement strand
AATAAGCTAATGGAATTCGTAGGAGGAATGTCCATGCGTTGTTATTATAAATGGGGTAACACAAACAATTGCATTTGATGCTATTCATTCGATCATTCCGACGTTGAGAGTGAGGGAGTTCGAAGAACTCGAGCGCTAATTTTTGAAAACGTATTTTCTGAAAGCAAATTGAAAATAAACAAACCTGTGTTTTCTTCTATTCGAAATAGGCAAAAATCGATTTGGTACCTGCCAACATTATCAAACACTTACCAAGTTCGATAAATAAAGGGTGAGCACTTTATTATCGATTATCATAAATGCACGAATGCACTCAAACATAAACTTGTTTAAAATTTAGAGAAATAACATTTAACAAAATAATATCTCAGACAAATGCCAAAAGCACACATAAAACTATAAAGCTATTTATAAGTAAAGAAGGCTAAATAAATTCGGTTGTTTGCTTTAAATTAAATAATGTTATTTATTGGATCTAAAAGTTTGTGCGGAAAAAAAAAAGTTAAATGTAGTTTGGTTTTCGATGTTTAACAATTGGACACATTTACTCCATCAGCAAGTAATTGTTGTGGTAACTGTCGGATTAAAAGTGTCGAACAATCGGACTTTATTTTACTGCTTTTCTTTGTATTTGATTTAGTTTATTATTACCACTATCCAATTCACACTACAGTATATATTTTTTTCGAAATGCATTCCTCTTTCATTAAAAAAAAGCTTGGATTAATAATATTGGTATTTTTGGAACATTTGGTGTTGTAAATGAATCTCACTATTTCCTTTAACTTTTTTGGTCGTTATATCCGATATTTCTTGGCAGGTACCATAGAATATTCACAATTTGAAATTTGTTAGGCGTATGCTAGGGTATACGTATGCTCATGCTAGTTTTTTTTTCGGTTTCCATCTGTAATTAAAATTGCGTGCATTTCAGCAATTTGTTTGGTGGCTGTTAAGAACTGGCGTTAGAAGCTTGCGTTAGTTCAAACAAATTTTTTATCACCGGACAATGCTTGATTATTAGAAACTATGCTGGCAACAAGAATCCCGGGGGGGTTGCGCATTTTTCTTGGAACAAAGAAAGCGTTGCAATATATAAAACGCGGAATGCTCGCATGCTATACGGGTTTGTTACCCAGTAGGTGCTGCGCTGGCACCATATGGTTCCAGCTTGTTAACACGCCGAGAACGCTGCTGCTGAACGCTGCTGAGCGCTGTTGAGCGCGTAAAACGCGCGGACCGTGATGTTTGCAAATGGTTCGCGTGATTCGATTTGGAACACCCAGTGATTCATTCCCGTAATTTACATTGGCTGGGAGGAAGAAAAAAAGAATATGTTCGAAACAAGTGAATTTCTTGAGCCCTGTTCGCGTCCAGCAAACGATAAATAAAACGAAATAGTACGAAAAATAAAAATAAAATCAGCGGCATTTTATTGGAAAACAAATGTTTGAGTTGTTGAAATTAAAGTGATGGAGCACGCCGAGTTGGAACATGTCGAATAAATAACAAATAAGCTTTCATTTATTTTAATGTGACTTAATCTCGAATATTTTAATATCGAATAAATAACAAATAAGCTTTCATTTATTTTAATGTGACTTTGTGTCGGGCATTTAAAATAGATGAAAGTTTATTTGATATTTATTTGTTTGAGTTGTTATTTGCGAAACACAAAATGTACATTTATATTTTGTTATTTGCGAATTGCACGACTTACCGACATTTACACTCCGTCATTGTCCACAACAAGAATCGGTAAAAGCAAATCGAATTTTGATTCATAAGCTAACGGCATACTTTGTTATTATTTTATAACAAAGTATGCCGTTACGGTGAATTTAAAAATAAAAAAAATAAAAATAAAAAATAAAAAAAACTATTGGAAATTTCGATTGTCAAGCATCTTTAGAAACAATCTGGTTTTGAACTTCTCGTATAATTTTTTCTTTCAAATTGTAGTGAATGTCTAGCAGTTCAGGAGGTTCTGTACTACTCAATGAACCCTTGGACCGTGGCATCACATCTTTCTCTCAACGTACTCGACTTATCATTGTTGCTTCCAGATCTAAGTGAAAAAATCCAATTTTATGCACGGACACGAACTGTTAATGTTTTCAGAGTTCAGCGCAATCGGTTTGCCTTTTTTAATTAGTAACCACGAAGCCGAGAATTGTTTCTCGACCACGAACGCATGGCGCCAGCTCCCCCGCCAGGTAGTCACCGCCAAAAAGATCATTTCTCTCGGGCAATTGTTAACACGTGGTTTTTTGTGTCTTGAGGTACCACCACTACCACCAGCAGCCATATATTTCCGAAAATAAGTTAGACCGGTGCGACTAATTCATTTTTCCTTTTTTTGTGGTTCGCTCTTGTCTTATGGGTTAGAGTTCTTGCAGATGAGCGTAATGACCACCCGCTGGGTTTGCCAAATTGGCTACCGTGTAGATAGTTTATACGGGTTTGTAACGTTGGTAGTTGGCAGTCGAGAAGCAGTACGCTAGCCTCGTGAAGTCTATCGAATCACGATAAAAAGATTATTTGATTTGCCATCAGATCATTCTATTGAAATAAAAAATGAATATACTGAAATTGTCTGCTCCTGCTGTTATGCGGTTACGTGCGTCCTGACCGCATCATCACTGCTGTATTTTCTCCCAAGCTGTCAGTCTAGCATATTACTCTTATTAGTCTTCCAAAATAGACCAAGAGTAAAATTAGTTTAGGTACTTTACAAGAGCGATAAGAAGTAAGTACAGTTACAGGCCTACAATAAACTAGGTGTATAGCGTATAATTAAAAATAATTACGTACATCAACGGTGTAGGTTGTAATCATTCTCACCATTCAGGTGTTTAAAATAATTGCTTCGGAGGGGGCGACCATGCAGTTACGTCGTTCGTATTCAATTGAACCGCGTTCGATTATTTGACCTCTACCAAGTGCAGGGTCACGCTCTTAGGGCGGCCAAATTCTGCCCCTCAAATTAAAAATCTTCTAAAGACATTAGTTTTAACAGAAGAGAGCTCATCGCGAAAGATAGTTCGTTGTGATAGCAATATATTGAAAATTCTGTTTCGAACAAGCGTCATCCATTTATACACCTTCCTAATATATTGCAGCGCATAAATCTGTGGAATATGCAGCAAAGGCAAAACGCGCCCAAGCTCGAAGATCTAGGAAATTATTTAATAAAAATTTTAGAGCTTAACCTTTTGGATAATTTGCGCTAAGAGAAAGGTTAACCGAAATCATAAAAAACTTTTTGTATGTAGAGAAGGGAGAATGTTGTAGTCGTAAAATCAGTTTCGAAACTAAAACTCGTAACAAACTTTTACTAGTTTTGCTGGAACCACAAGCAGGGTGAATCCGTGATAAATTGATTTAAAAGCTAATTAACTGCGCAATGGGCCCTACAAAAATATTTGCGCTGCTTTGACCTTAAAAGTGCGGTTGAAAATAAACAGGGGAGGGAGAGTAGAGAGGGAAAGGGAGCATGGGCATCTGATCCAAATTGATTTTTGGAGATTCTTCCCCGCGATATGTCTGAATACACTTTGCCGTGTGGGTTTAATCTGCTTCTAGGTACACATTTTCGACCGGCGATTCAGAATTTTGTTGAGTGATTGAACCGATAAGCAGGCTTTCATCTACGGCAAACTGGTAGTATCGGTCAAAATTATTATGGCCACTTCAGAGTGCAGACATCCTCACGAGACCTGCTTAGAACGATTGTAAAAATTTGTTATAGGGGATTTACATTAGAGCATTTGCTCGGCGAATCTTTGCTTGTCGAGCAACTTTTACGAATATTTCAAGAAAATCACATTTTAAAATGTTTGTTAAGCAAGATTCTGCCAACACGTAAGGTATAACTTCTGGTTTCTTTCCAGAGTACATCGACAATGAAACAATCCTAAAAATTCTGAAATCCAGAACCTGTTAAAGCAATGCCCCTAACTAAACCGTTTGTACATTTGTCTTGTAATTGCATTATTGCAATTGTGATATTTCGCGTGGTTCGAGTCATCGTCGCATAGCGAAGCAATAGATGTATTCTTTTGGCAAAGGAACTTGTCGGCATAGGGTATTGGTGGAGGCCGTAGACAAGGCGTGAATTATTGAAAATCGGAAACGTGCGAGCACGACGTACCGCAGTAAACAACACAATAAATGTCTGCTGCCCGATTCGGGGCTAAAATAAGCGATCCCCATACTGAAATATAGCCTATTTCGTGTGCGCTGAACCAGACGCACTTTAAACGAATACTTTTGTAGTCCAATACCAAATTTGCCAAGTTTAAAGTATTTATGCTACAAGTGTCGCTGTTGTCGATAAAAATTTATACCTTAAAACAAAAAAAAAATACATATTTTTTTCTTGTATTCTTGACCTGGAACCAATTTTATCGCCTTGGAAATAAATAGATCGTCTATTTTAGATTTAAAAAAATATCCTCAACAGTTTTAACTTTTTTCAATATTTTTTGTATAGTTTAAAAAATGTATAACAATAAGCTTGTCGAACTGGGGCTCCCATGTAGATCGATTTTCGACTTTCCAGATCGATTCAATTCCCGACCGAGACCCCAGTATTTTTTTGCGTGTACGCGTTGTTCTTCGAAGTGGAATGGGACTGTGCAGGTACGTTGTCAGGTACACGTTCAATATCCATACCAAGGTTTGAAGCTTAGGTTAGGTAAAATTACCAGGTCGCACCTATTTAATAGTCTACCGCGCCACCTAGCGACATATTTATTTTGTGCTTGGCACCAGGACTCTTCTACTGAATTGTCGCCTCGATCTTTACGATCCTCGGGTTGGTAATCCCTCGCTCACAGAAGAAAACAACGAAGTTTAACGAACTTCTTGTTTTTGAAAAAAATGGCGTTGTTTCCAATGAAGCCTACCCAACAAGTTTGTAACTCGCCTGGGATTAGCCGCCTCTGGCGTTCTTTAACGTTGCGTCCAGTAATTCAAACGATTAAGGGGCGATGACGACATGCTGTGAACAATATTTTGACTCTGCTTTATTTGTAGCGATTAAAGTTATCCGTTACGGAGCGCATAACTTGAAAATTTGCCGCAGCGTGGCGCTAATTACAGTCGATCTGCACCTGAAGCGCGCGCAACTGCGTACGGTGTTGCACGCATCGAATAACATAATGCGTCATATCCAGTTATTTATATTATTAACGATTATTTATTTGCCAGTTCTTTTGTGGGGAGAAAAAAGTAACAAAGGAATATACAATTTCGAAAAATGCCAGACATATATATGTGTATACAAGTCCATGAACATGTATATGCGAGGAAAATTATGATCAGCGTTCACCCTACCTCGTAGCAGCTGGCGCCCGCTTACCCGCATCACATTACATGCCTACCCTTTGAATCAGTACAGGGTGCTGTGGAAAATCTGTATCTCGAAATTACTTGTGAACTCAGCCAAAACATGGGAAAATAAGATCGCTATGATGTGGTGTCGTATGGTGTAACGGTTAGCGCGTTGGACCAGCATATCCGTGGTTTCTGGTTCAATTCCCGACCGAAACCTCGGAATTTTTCGGACTAGACGAAGGAACGGAAAAGTTCCGGGTTCATTTTGAAAAGTAACTAGGAACGCCCAGGTTCCTTTCAATATATGTAGAAACTGGAACTGGAACAGGAATTGGTTTCTTTTTTATCGGAGGAACGTGAGCTGGGACTTGTTCCTTATGAAAAGGAACGAACCCAACACTGTTTATGCCTTACAAATATACTAAAGCTTTTCAAAAAAGTTCCACAATTTTCGCTTATTTCAACAAGCTGAAAGACCAGAATCAGTTTTAAAAAAATTCTGTTTCTACCTCTCTGTAAAAAAAGTAAAAAAGAACAAAATGCGTCGGGTTAAAAAAAGACAATAAAAAGTTGGGTTACAGAATCCGCAAGAAATATGCACGGCGTTCCGTTATAAATCTTTCGGTGATGCAGCGCTAAGCGTATCCCCTATCGCACGAAACACACCTCCCGAAGCCCCCTCTCCTTCATCCCCATGCCGTCGTATAACGTCTCTTGATACGAACAACGAACCATACATATGCAGTAAGCGACGGCGAAAACATTAACTGGGATGCGCAGACTTTGTTAGCCCCCAGGGGTAATGTTGTAGGGGGAGATGAGCAAGCGAAAACAATAACAAAAAAAAAAACTGAATAGCTACGGAAGGGAACCTGGAGATCCCGTACTGTGTGTTGATATAATTTTGCTCAATTTTTGTGAAGTAGTCTTATCCAGCACAAATTACTGTTGGGCAGTAATTGTATTTTCTATTCAGTCGTCTATACTCCCAGTCTGTCTTGTGTTTATCGTTGTTCTTTGTTTTCCATACATGACGACATTTTGTTGCTGTATATTAATCTGCTTCACGGATGAAGCCCATGCTTGAATTGTATTTTCCCTCAAAGTATTTGCTGCCAGTGTTTCGAATAGGTGCAAAACAACATAGGAACAAAACTAAAAAAATCTAAACGAAACTATAATATAAATATATATATTAAGATATCTCCAAGTAATACATTTTATTACCAAACCTGATTATTACATTTACAATTGCCTGAAATTAATTTGTTGTGGTTTCAGTTCAGAAATCATTGATTTTAATTTTTTGAATGAATTGACTTGTGCCGAGTTGTGCGTATTGATGCACTGAGACAGCAATAACTAATGCAGTTTCCCTTGGCCTATCTATAGGTTGACTCACTGTACGACTCTGTATAGATATACAAGTGCACTTTCTGTATACTGACTACTATTGCATCTGCAGACATTGAAACCAGCGACACACTTGCTGTTAGTCGACTTGTAATCTAAGCAAACTTTCTGGGGTAAAAAGTCAAAAGGATATCGGTTACGTTTACTTTTCTACTTGGATCGATTTTCTTCCCACCGAGTGAGTCGAGACAACGTCGATCAACAGCGTTCAAACACTCTCCGCGACGCGTCGCTAGTTGTCTAGGCAAACACATGCTCATGTCCCTCTCTGTCCATTACAACTGCAATTTGTGTTAAGAAATTATCAAACATTAAATGAAAAAAATGGCAAGATATGCTTTTGCATGTCACATGTCAGCCGCCATTATTTTACTCGCAGATTCAGTTGTTCGACTTCATTTCTACACATTTTTGTTGGGTTTACTTTTTACCAGGTGCATTTTGGAAAAGCCAAAGTTGTTGTCGTCAACTTTATTTCGATACCGTTCCACATTCCAAGTTTCTGGATTCTCATTCGACAAAAGACACGACGTTACACATGAAAATTTTTGACTGGGTGGTCAAAATGTACAGTTAATTTGGTATGGCATTGTACAGGCTGGCCTGCAGCTCCGATTTTTAACTATTGTGATTTTTTGTTCGACTAAGCGTGATTTTTTTTCTTCTTTTTTTCTGTCGTAAAAAGGCATTCGAAATGTATTGGGTGTTGTACCCGTTGCAGACTTGCAGCACACAAAATAGTTTTGCGGTGGGTTACCTATTCGGTGATCGTTGTCGTCTGGTGACAACCCGTCGCGATCGCTACATAATAACCTGCTGATTTCGGTTCACGGTTGACTAGGTGACATCAATGACCGACTCCATAGGTGGGCGCAGGGGCGGCAGGGCGGCGTTTGGGAGACGCGACGAAAGCTGCGCTCAATATGCCAGCGACACACAATTTTCTATCGAGAAAAAAGTGAACTCTAAATTAACTTTTCCACATCCTCCATAGCCCACGGGTTTACACCCTACTCCGGGTGAATTTATCATTTTTCCTTTAAATATATATAAAAACATTCACAGTTCTCTGAATGATTTTTAATAAGGTAAACATTTGTTAGATGGATAATTATTGAAGATTATTTAGGTAAATAAAAAAATTGTCAGTAAAATTTCAGGGAATTGACGAAGGTAAAAAAAGTTTTTGTAAAAATAGTTAAAGACGTCTGATACGTCGTCAAGTTAATTTGTTAATTTGCCACCTGTACAAAAAATAATAGTTTACTATTATTTATAAAATATAGCTTGCAATATTCTGTTCGTCTTTATTCGGCGCTGCACCGAAGTGACCGAACCACGCATTTGCCCTCAAGTAATATTGAAGTGTATCCGAAAAATCGATTAAGATCGAGATCGAGACCTTTGCCAGGCTCTATTCGTCCTTATTATCGGTCCTGTCTCGGAACATTTCGCTTATTTGAGGTCACAGGGTCCTATGTGGATGAGCAACAGGGGGAATAATTCCCCATGTTGGATTCCCGCCTCATTCCAGATTGGAATCGGACGATCCGACTTTGAATACACCCTCCGTCGCTGATACGGACGATAATGCTGCCATCAACATGACTTCATCCATGATCCAACATGTGACAGCCCAATGATATACCATTGACGGGCCGTACCAGATTGCGAAAAAAATTGGGAACCCTCCCACCAAACAGTGAACGTGGATATGCTTTTGCGTTTTGAAAAGTGTTTTTTCCTTCTCCCCTGACCCCTCTCCGTGTCGAAGGCCTTTTTAAAATCCATCGTGTAAGGGTAACAGGTCGGAAGGCCTATTCAGTGGACAAAAGATAGTCTCGTCAGCTCCAATGCAGTGTCACACAGCATGACAAGCTTGAAACATCTGTCCTGGAAAATGGAGGGTCTATAACCAGCGCGTTCGAAACTCAGAGGACATCTGCAGAAAGACCCATTCAGAAATTCCAAACTCGAATTACTTTCGTTTATGTAAATGAAATTTGAGAATACCTCGACGCTCTCGAGTTTTCCATTTTTAATTTGTTTCGTTCACGTGTGCAGTCCATTAACCCCGTCGAATTCCACCTTTTGTGTTGTTGCTCCCCCTTCTCCTCGCTGCAGCTCTCGTACACCCCTTAACTGGGAACCCCTTCATGTGCATGCTTAAATGCTGATCGGGAAATCTGTATTTTGCTTTTCATTTTTATTTGTGATTGACGCATTGGACGAGGGTCTGGAGACAGGCTAATTTTCAGTGTTTTTTATTATTATTCCGGATCACTGTAGTGAATAGCACTACAGGAGGTTATTGTACCCCTCGTGTCGCTGTGGCGATGTGTGCACGCCACTCAGATCAGAAAACCAAAACAGAAAATCAAAAAATACTTGTCCATAAAAATTGTTTGCATTAAAGACGAATCTCTTTCTTCGTGAAATCACTAAAAGAATTAAATATAAATTGACTGATTAAATTAAACAAAATTAAAATCTGTAAACTGAATTCTGACACCGATACACGTTAAATCCATCCGTTAAGGTAGAATTACTTAACCGTCAACAAAGGGACGTCAAATAATATTTGGTCAAATTTGACTCGCCCAAAATAATCAAATCAAATTACTTCAGCGATGGTCACCTTAAGCCTGGTAAACAATGCATTACCCTTGGTCTACAGGTGTTGACAATGGAGATTACAGGTTTTATGTGCTCACTGTTGAACATCGATGTTCCTTCAGTGGCGTTCTCCTGTTGTACCACCACCAAAATCGTCAACGCCCCATCCATAAGCCTCCATCATGCCTTCAACCCCTCCAAAATCACTACCCCCTCTTTTAAAATTCTTACCATGCGCTATCCGGACAGAAAGTAAATACCATTTTCAGTAAAAGTTTAGATGAAAGCCATATTCATATAAACAATGCGCCCTACACACAGTGTATGCGATCACATGGAGCATAGAGGGAGGAGGGGGTGTTTCTGTGGAAGAGGGATATAGTGGATATGCTTTTCCATATCGGATTGCGAGGGGTAGGCGAAACACTGGCCACCCTAAAAATACGTTTCATATCTGGGCATGAGTGGTTTTTCGCTACGAAGAATGAAGGTTTGCGGGCGGAACCGGAGATTTTTAAGTTTTATAACTAAACAAGGGTAAACACAGCACGGCGCAGACACCGTTCGAGCGCGGGGACATTTATAAACACTGGCGTCCATTGTCCCCGGAACGCAGAAGGCCTAGTGCACCCCCAATCTCGCAATCACTAAACGGGATTGTGGAGGGGGGAGGGTTTACTGTGTGCACGCGATGCATGTATCCAGACATGATGTACACTGCAACTGGTGTTGTCTTAAAGCGAGGCGACAATTTTTATGTCTTAACAAACAAAACTAAAATGCTGGGTGAATGCATCAAATCCTGTCAGGTGCAAGGTAAAATGAATTGATTTAAATCATTAATGGTGAGTAATTTTGAACATAATTCATGCCTCTTCTGAATGATCCACCATAACGCCATCTGTTTTCTAATGTTTTTAAAAGCTATCATTTTAATCAGCAAAACGTGTGCGTGTATTACGAGGCATGGCAAAATGTATCGAGGCACAAATTCAAGACAACTGAATTTGGAGCTCAACTCTCAACAATATCGTCTTCCCGTATATACAAAACGAAAACCATAGTGCGCCTACCTCGGATGCTCTAGGTAAAGAGGGGGTGTATGGTGGAAGTAAAAAGGAACAAATAATAGAACGCTTATAGAATCCACCAAACCATAAACAGGCCTCCGCGTCGAATGCAGAGGGTGGAAAAAGAGTCAAAATATTTTTGTTTACACGAAATTTTATGGCGCGTGCTCGGGTTAGCCCTGGCAATAATGCTCAGAAAAAATGCACGTTTCGAGACGATAAAACTTGGAACCGAAATCGGCGCGTTGCGAGAAAATTTTTTTTGGAATTTTTATTTCTTAGACATGTTCTCTCTATACGTTCTAACACGGTCTTTGAAATACCGATTATTCTTGTTTAGGTAGATAAATCACCTTTTCCTAAACAGATCATAAACAGATCAGCAAAAGGATTTCTGGTAACAGTCTTAGAACAGTTTTAAAATTATCTGAAATATAGTACAATTCAGATATCAAAACAAATCAGGTAAACCATATTTAGCTCTCATTGTCACGAGATAAAATATCACGTTCAATTCCTACAGACACATTTATCTACGTCTACTTTGAACTTATTCTACGTCATGATCAGCAGCATAGATAAAGCTATGCACCTGACCCTTTTTATTTATCTTGACCAGACTCAATCATAACACCATAAAGTTTTAGTAAACTTGTCACGAAGCCTATTCCGTAAAAGAATTATTCTCTGTTCGTCAAAATTTGGGTCACGTGTGTATGTGTGTGTGTCAGAGTGGAGGTCAGCGAAGGACTGCCCGACAATGCAATAACCAATTTCGTTTATTTATTTTCGCATTCCCACAAGTAGACAGGTTATACGGGCCGAGTCCACCACCGTCCATGATGCATGCCTGCATGCATGCACAGGGGCTTGCCTTCGGTTGTTCAACCTCGGACGAAGATTGAATTCCGGCTGGTGACGCATATATGTGAGTGTGTGTGCAGCCATTTGGCAACACCCACGCCCCCTGGTGGGCGATCGGGGGACAACAAGCGGCTGGCGTTGGAGCTCATCTCGACGTTGAACAACCAGCACGTGCTCATACTTTTAAAGCCGGTACACTGGTTCCCCCACCTTCACCCCCTCCCATTGCTCTGACCTGCTACGGCGTGGCCAATGAGGCGAAAGGCTAGAGTTCAGGTCGCGGTACCACTTGTGTTAGGAAAAAGGTGATTCAATTTTTCACGAATTCCAGTACTGGAAATTGTGTTGTTTCAATTATATTTCTATTTTTTCAATGCAAAATGATTGACAAATTAAATGCATATTAAACGTCTAAATTAAAAAAATTACGTTACAAGTAAAAAAGAGTTTCAAATTAAATCAAACAAAAAACAATTAAATGTACACAAAAGCATTTTTTTGTTTAAAAAAATGTCTATACGAATTCGAACAGGTCTGGGAGGCCAAAGTGGAAATTCGAACAACAACTTTGTTTCAGGTTTTTTTTTGACGAATTTGGTCACGGGTAAGCGGCCAAGTTGCAAATATTTTGATGAAATGAAAGTAGCGTTATTGGTTAGCGACACATTACGGCAAATTGAAATGAGAGCTCTATAGTATAATTATTGTTAGAAATTTAAAGATAGCCTTAAAATGTTTATAAAAAGTCATAAAGGGTAACAATGAAACTAAATGTGTAGCCGACAACCTACTTGCACGGTCCCCGCGACGTATCATACGTTGTGGTCGTAACGCCGCTGCAGCCCCTTTATTATGTTTTTGAATCGGTTTAAAGATATTGTGTTGATCTAAAAGCTTAATTATGTAACCGAGATTCGGGTACAATAAAATACCATATCTATAATATACTATTGAAAACTGCTAAAGATTCGAATAAATGCTATCTGTATTCTATAACTTTATTCATTTCCTTGGTGGTAAATATCGTCGTAAAAATTGTTGGCCATTTGCTTTTTCTCACAACTCATATTAGGTGGGACGACTTCTCCCTTCGACCACGCTCCGTCGGGGCTCATTTGATAATGTCGAGGGAGTAGATCGTTTCAAAATCAATTTGAAATGCTCAATTTCATTTTTTAGATGCCGGTTGGCCAGCGCAGGTCGGTTACCACAAGCGTCGACATGACATGTATATCGGCTCATAAGACATCCTATCTCGTCCTTTGACTAGTATGACGTCAAATATTTTAGACAGGCTTCTTTTATATAGGGTAATAAGCTTGTTTAAGCTCATGCTTGCAGCCATTGAAACAATTAATGCTTTATTTTTTACATTGTAGTAGTTGACAATTTTATTTAACCAATTTTTTTTTTATTTTGTATTATTTATTCTTGTATTTCTGGAACAATTCCTAACACACATGTACAAAAAATATTTCCTTGTCAGAAAATCAAATTGTTTTGAGATTAGTTAGGCTGATCAAGCAATTCTATCTTTTACCGCTACTAGCTCTGCAATTATCATATGCCATTCCTTGATTTTGGTGCCTACTACTATTTAGGGTGAAACGATAAACGCTTTCATGTGATTTGTACATGGGGTTACGAGTTTATCGCGGATACTGTTTTTGGAAACTGGCCTGATCCTAAACCATTTCCACACAGCGCCTCATTGCGAATGCGAAAATGGTTTGTCACGTGCGGCGCCGACGTGATTTACTCTTTCGCTTCAAATCGAAACTGGAAACGTCCAGCCTCGTCGGCGCGACCTCACTCCACCTGAGTTATAGTCACCCCGCCAATACCGCGTCGGCCACGATTTTCCCATATTCATAATCGTATTTATCGCCCAGTTACCAAGTTGCTCGAGAGCGGTGGGGGCGTTCAACTTTTCGATTCGTTTCTTCAGTCGTAGCGAGCGTCATCTGGCTCAAATATCTTAGGGTGGAAGAGGTAACTGTTCGATTTGCCGTCGCCAAACAATCTAGTCTAAAACAAGTGTCTGTGTGAGGCTATTTTGACAATCATGGTCATAAGCTCAGGGCATTTATGGTCATGTATTTTTGTATGTTGAACTCAATTTCTGTACAGCGAACCACTAAAAAATAATACATAAAACATTATTTATGAATAGAGTCGCTGTTGAATTGTAAATATTACAAATATTTTAAATACACCCAGAAAAAAGATGTCATTACAATAGCAATCAAATCAATTATCCCCGACCATTGTTGTGAACAAATATGAGATTCTGTACCTCTTATGTTTCTATGGCAATACATGTTTGTGTCACTTTTCACTCAAACAATACATGTTTGTGTTGGCACATTTTCATCAGTACCTTTACAATTACCAGTAACCATACTAAAAAAATTGAAATATACATTACTTTTGTATTTTAATTTGCACCAAAGCGTTGGCCTCGTCCATCATGTGGTTTTCTGTTTGAAGAGGGCGACATTCGTAACCAAGGCCCAGGGTGGAAAGATTTTCTGCGTGGGTAGGGAACTACCAAGTGTACAATATCTATGACGCTGTCACGAATAGAAAAAAAAATGGCATCTCAAAAACAAGTGATATCTTTGCTTGCAACAACGGTAATAACAATGGCAAGATATAGCGAGAGACGAGTCGCGCAGTTGTAATACACGTAGGTGTGGACCGGTGATGTGGACGATATGGCGCGCAGCCCACCAGTTTTTTTTCTGTTCCACGTGGCGACGAAATTTGTGATGGCGTCTGGTGGACGTAAATCATGCGAAACAGGTGTCGCTGCTGTCGCATACGGTATTGGGGATGTCTGCCATAGGTTGGCGGAAATACTGTTCACGGGAAACACAAATTTAAACTAATAAAGGAATTTTGAAACCTAGACCATTAGACCTAGACCTTTATTTGTTTCTAAAACGGCTCCTACAAACCCTCAGTTATACAAATTTAAACTGTTGTGCATGGGGAAGCAAAAATTCTAACTGTTGTGCAAGGGGAACTAAAAGAGACATTTAACATCAATTTCATCGTTTTTATTGTATTAAATCGTTGTGAATATACATGAATACCAATTTTCTTCCTGCAATCCAAATATGAATAACACTTTTAAAAAAAATTAAAATGATTTTTTTTCAATTCTTGATCACTGCAGTGAATATATAATATATAATATGACAAGAGATTATATGCCACTCGTGTCGCTTTGGCAATATATGCAAATGTAATAAAATATTATGGCACTTCGATTTTGTTTTTATGAAAGATCTATTTTTTGTGCCATAGGTTTGAAACAACATTTTATTGATCGAGTGATATAATTATTCCAATATGTTAAGCTTCTCATATTTCTGCATGCGCGTTGAATTCATGGAAACTACGGAAGTGACACATTTGATTTTTGAAATCTGTGTTTCGAAAACTGTGGCAAAAATTCGATTTACGCGTTCGATGTCACAAGGTAGGAATTTCGACCTATTATTGTGGGTTACAATGAAAAAACACTGACGGGGACTTTCACTGTGCGCTCTATAATTTAATGACGTTATTTGATCACGCCAACATCTGCAGCATGTTTACGTTACGAGCAGACGTGCCTTGATGCTCTGTCACTTGTCGAAGTGGGCGTGATCATATGTGAGCCCGGTTAGCTCAGTCGGTAGAGCATTGGACTTTTAATCCAAGGGTCATGGGTTCAAGTCCCATATCGGGCGCTACTTTTTTAACTTTTACTATGTAGGGAAAACGATAAATGGTGCTTTTTTAATGATATGCGATGATGGTGCTTTATAAAATCAGTTTTAATTTCCAAATCATTTTTTTATTGTAGAATAAAGGAAGGGAATGTCAGCTGGTATAGCCACGCTCTCTTTAACTCCGTCATTTTAATTTCGCATTCTAACGCACTGTAATACTGCCAAATTACATTATTAGATTCTCGATACTGCCAACTGCAATAAACTTCGCACACTTTACTAACCGATTTTAATATTTTCAAATGGAATTTTTTTAATATCATAAAAGGTAGGATACTCACATGGATATGGCGCGTTAGTATTGAGAGCGCCGTGCTGCGGTGATCGACGGGACTGGCGACGGTAAACAAAGATGGCGGCACCGGCCACGCAGGCCGAGCACAAGACGAAGGCGCCCACCACGATCACGATGAACACACCGACACCGATACCCAAGATCTTGCCTTCAATCTCTTCATCTTGTAGAAGGGGGGTAATTAAAAAAAAATTCAGATGAACTAGCGTTAGATACCCAATAATTGTAAAGGGTAGACAATAACTGGCGAATGTATAGCTCAATTTTAAAAAATGCCGATCTGATGTTTTATTCCACCATTTAATGCACAATTTAACAAATCGTTTCGTTGTCTCGACTATAAGATATTTATTAATTTTTTTGGTGAAAACATTTACATGTATACCGGTACTTCCGCTATTTGAACAGCAATTTAAAATAGACGAATTTCTAATTCCGATAATTAATCCGCATTTGTGAAATATCGTATTTTCAACTCAGATAACCATTAAGATTTCAGACGAAATCCAAATAACCGTTAACAAAAAAATTCCGAACTCAGGTAAAAACGGTTATTAAAACTGTTTCAGACGAAATTCAAATAACTGTTAAAAAATCCAGGACTCAGATTACACTTACAATATATACCAGCAAGCAACCCCTTTTAGGGGGCCAATGGTGGAGGTCAAAGACCAGTTAACGACAAAAACGGCTATCGGATAACTGTTCCTTGAGTTTAGAAACGGTTATTATTAATGGTTTCAGACGAAATTCAAATAACCGTTTTTAAAAAAATTCGGAAATCAGATAAGGGTTATATGAATTTAAAAACGGTTATTAAAAGTTAATTTAAACGGCTATCTGAATTTAAAAACGGTAAAGATAAACTTTTAATAACCGCTATTAATAACCGTTTTTAAACTCAGATAATAACCGATGGAGATGAAACCACCAGATGAAACTGAAGGGATGATGACTGGAAGGACTGGAGGAAATGAATATGGTGATGATATCTCGATTATTCCTGATATTTTTTGCACTGGATCCTTTGGCGAGTATTATTCAGAGATTGGGCCAGAACTTTGAAAAAACACGAGAATATTGGAGCTAATGGATAATGAGAGATTGTCTTCATATGAGATAAGTGATTTTGCCCAGTGAATTATTTTTTTCTAACTCCATTATCAGAATCTATTTTAAGATTATTAATAATAATAAAAAAATTAACAAACACAAGGGTCCAGGCCCAGACGAGATTCGTATGGTTGATTTGCAAAATAATATTGATTCGATTTTGCAACCACTGTTATTTATCTTTAACTGCATAATTAGAACGAATACTACTCCCTGAATTTTAAAAAACTCTTTTGTTGTGCCAGTCTTTAAGGATGGAGATCGAAATGATCTTGGAAATTTTAGACCGATCAGCATATTAAACTCATGACATACGATTTTTGAGACTTGCTATAAAAATCAATTCCTTGGATATGTTATGGATAATGGCATAATAAATAATTCTCAATATGGGTTTTTACTCAGCAAATCGAACCAAGACCCCCTCTATGAACTAATACGTGTGTTAAATCTCTCTCTCTCGATAGGGGCAATAACTAATTGGCAATATTTGTTAATATGTCAAAAGCCTTCGACTCTTGTCATCACAAATTGATAATAAAGTTAAAAAAAAAAAGAAAAACTAAAACCTAAAACCAAACCTTGAAATTCGATCTTTCTATTAGATCTTTCTTTCATCTTTCTTTTTTTTTTATCTGTTTTTTGGATCTTTTTATCCGCATTTAAATGTAATATTTTAAATCCGTTTTTTTTTTCGACATTTAAAAAAACTAATGCGACGCAAGGCGAGAAAGAGATGAATGGTTCTTTGCTCCTACCGTAGCACAAGGCGTGTGACGATTCGTCCGAGTTGTCCCCGCAGTGGTTGATTCGATCGCAGGTCAGGTCGTTGTGGATGCACAGGTTGTTGCTGCAGCGGAAGCCACGGCACTCTAAAGCTGAAACGGAAGTGACGACACGCACGTTTCCAAAAAATAACCTGAACAAGGCGACTGCGCTTCGCAAATCGAATAAAAGCGAGCGGCTACACTAAAACCATGGCGTACGACATCGACACACGAACATGACTGATATACGTGCGTGCATGTACGTGTACTGCACTGCTACTAGCATGAGCCAAAATTCCCAAGAACCCCAGTTCATGTATTTGTATCAGTATGATAAAATACTTTCCAATAAATGAAGCACGTAAAAACACAACATTTTTTTATAACTAGGTACGAGTAAAAATGTATGTCATGTAAAACGCAATTAAAATTTATCATCATAATTTATTTTCTTTTATTAATCACTGTATTGTTAATCACTGTAGTGTTAATCACTACAGGATTTATACCCCTCGTGTTGCTATGGCGATATATGAGGGGACGGGAAGGGGAATGGCAGCTGGTATAGCCAGGCTGCCGGGGATCCACCCCTAAGCTCTGGTCTCCCTAATGGAAGTT
>JAUJYS010001310.1:0-17884 GCA_033995665.1 Melogona broelemanni | reverse complement strand
TGAGTACTAATCCGCCCATCTGTTTTTCTATCATTACAGATTCCTATGGACTCTTTCTTGTCATTTCATGGTTCCCTGATGTCATTATGATGCAATAAATGGTTCTCTAAAAGTGCAATGCTAATGGATGGTGAATTTTAATTAACAGGGAGAATATTCTAGAACCTGGTTCCCAGTTTCCTATGTTAAGTGAAAACTGAATGTGTTCTTACACAGGCCGCATCACATTAGATGATTTATTGTGACAGTTCTGAGAATATTTGTCGACTCCAAAATGATAATCACACCAAAAAGCAATGTCTCTGAACGTGAGACATGAGTGCATAAAAATAACAAAATAATCCATTAATGCCTTACAGTGGCCTATACTGTTTTCAAACTGTCCAGGCTAACCCATTCTGGAGCAATGCCAACATTAGTTGACATTGCTGCAGAATGAATAGCCTGGCGACGCTATTTACATTTGCAAATTAAGTGTTTTTATTTGGACATCAAAGAAAAACGTTGGTCTTTGTTTTTGCAGTGCTCGATCATTTATTCTATTTTTATTTGCCGGCACTACTTTACAATGGCGCCCCCATTTGGCTTGATGTTAAGCAGTAAAAGGGATTGGGCGCCGCCTATGAGTAAAGTGTGTTCAAAGTAAATACAGGCAAACACATTGGCAGGAACGAAATGTGGCGCCGCCTATTGGCCATGTGCAATTTATATTTTTAAATCGACAGATGGTGCACGTGATAAAGTGCGTGCTCTGTCGGTTCTTTTAATAGCGGCGGCACTTGCTTTGATGTTTTTAATCGGAGCCCGCACTTTTAGAGGCCTGTACAGGGTGCAGAAGGAATGCACATTTGAATATTCCTTCACACGTAATAAATTCAAAATGACCAGTAGTAATGGGAAATTTATGGATTAAAATAATCAGGAACCTTAGTAAAATTATATTTTGCCATTATTTTCTGTTGAGGGTCATGCTGGCAGCCAATTGTGTCTATGATTGGACAAATATATTTTGATATTTTTCGAATTGTTGAGGGACATGCCTGCAATTGTTATGTATAATAAATTTATTTTTTATTCGCCAGTCTGTTTCAATCGACGTTAACGATAGTTTCGACGTGGTGACAATCACTTTTTTTTTATTATTTTTCGCATAAACTATCGCATTACATTCATTATGCCAATACCAAATACAATGCGAGCCACCAGTTATGTTACCACTGGTACGAAGGACAGATCATAATAAGCATGGAGTGAGCGATTCCCACGCTATAAAAATATTTATACACCGAATTGCGAGGATAAACGTTCAATAAGAATTCTTTAAAAAATGCTATTGATTTTTTTCCACGAATTTTCCGATAAAGATGTGCGCTTTCATTCGTCAACCAACTATCGACTATTCCCTATCTGCTGTTCGTACCTTTTTTCGTAGTCGATTGAGGTTTCTCGCAGTAGCAGGCAGATTATTTGCACAATAGTAATTTAATTGAATATTAATGAAGAATTAACGCGTTATGATATTCCGGGTAATTACAATTCGGGGCTGTAGTGTTGGAGATTCTATTAAATTCCGAATAATAATAAAATAGAACGAATGGGAGCAAAACGAAAGCGATAATTTCGAAATAAACCAGTCAGTATAATTACAATTATATGGCCATTTGTACCCAATTCCTACAGTGGCCTATATAGCCGTCGGTGCGTTGTGATTGCCCATAAAGCAACAGGGTTTGCGTTATCGTCACACTGAAGCATGAAAACACGGATAATGTATTAGGCTTTCTGTTGATGTTCGCCACCTTATGTTCGGTACCTCTTTAATTTGGCAACAATGCAGCTAAATATAAATTTTGGAGCTATGAAAACTCCAACGCTTCATGTACCAAGTAGGAACCGAACTTAAATAAAAATGCAATATTGCATATATTCTTTAATAATATAGCAACTTTTATTTCTAATTTGAAGCTTATGTTAGACTCTTGGCCCATATTAGAGCTTTGATTTGCAATGGTTATTTTTAATACCGTGTATTTATCATAATGCGTTGTGATAAATGATCATTAATCTACGATTTTAGGGATGCTTCGCCAAACACTGCCCAATTGGTTGACTTTCACTCCGAGGCCACCAGAGGGCACCATAATCAAACAGACAATATTCATACTGAGTACTCTGTAGTGCTCCAATTACGTATCGATTTTATTCTTTTCTTTCATCATATTAACAAAACGGGGAAACTATTTAATATTATTTTGATCAAATAAATTATGCTTATCACTTTCCTTGGAATTTCGAAAGCACACTTTCATAGCGCAGTTGGCAAGCGTGTGTTTCGAACAAACGCGTTCGGCGTAAGGTGGGTGCATGCACCTGTTCTATAGAAACGATAGAAAAATTAATCCTCATTCACCCCGAGGGTGCAATATCGGACAGAGACTATAGCTCAACATCGATATTCGCTGAAACGATGGCGTTACTATGTCCTGCCGCATCTACCTTTAGCCAAAAGATAATGTTGCAAATTCGTACATCTCAGGAAATATTCGTTATAGTCGAATATAGTTAGATTTTTTTTACAAATAACCTTGCCATAAGACCAAAAACGTCACCTCGGTCGCATGAAAACGCCACCCACTGTGGAAATTAGTACTGTTAAAAAACAAGAAATTGTAATTGCTGTACATCTCAATGCAAACAGTCAATAGGAAGGGAAATAAAATAATAGTTTGGTACAAAACAGTGGGCGAGAAGAACTTCTTAGAAACTGTGGATTCCGTGGAAAAGTCGAAATTGCACGCAGTAATTGCTCAATTTTACCGTCTGTACCCAGCAATCATTTGAGGATACATCATTATGAATTTACATGGCGAGAGTGATCTGCAGTAATATTTTGTATTGTGTAATGAAATTCTTGTCAACTGTCAAGTATGACTTAAATGCTTTTATAAGAATTGAACAAAAATAACCACTACCTTCGTTAATACGAAAGCAGTGGCTTAACTTAAATAAAAACAACTTTTTATTTTAGGGTATCTAAAAAATCATATCAACGTATCGTTTGCTTGAGGACATCGATGTTTACAAATGGCACTTTTGTGCTCTACGTCTTACATATCGTTCAAAATAACCTTGCACTTGCTTAAAAAAGCGACTTTGCAGAGGCTTCTTGTGCGAAAAATAGCGCCTGGCTAATTGCGACCGAGCAACCAGATGTGACTCTTGCTCGCGAGCTTGATTAAAAATTGACACCTTCGCGCGAACAGTTGATTAACACCTTTTCTTACGAAAGCTCGACTGTGATCCGTAACAATAAGCAGCCAACCGGCTGTTTTCTACTTATTGCTACGCAACAACAGTTTATGCGTTCGATGGTATTTAAGTTTTACACCACCTGTGTTCATGAATTGGCCGTTTACTGGATGACACTTCCACACTGTAAAAGAACTAAAACTTGTGTGACAAAAAACTAATATTTCTGTGCTTCGAAGTATCACTTAACGGATACATTTCGTCAGCTGGCAGAGAACGCTGGTGTTGCAATTTTCATCTCTAGTGGTTCCATGGGCGCCCGCAGGGGGGTGCAAAGGGTGCGCTTGCACCCCCCTGGATTGATAGATTTTTTTTTAAAAATTAAAAAAAATTATAATTTTTTTTCCCCGCAATGAGAAAAATTCGGATTGGAAATAAATCTGGGATTAGGAACTAGCTAGCCCCCCCCTAGAATTTTTTTTGGGGGGGTGCCACTTGCCCCCTCCCCCCTCCCCCGGAAAATTTTCACTTGCACCCTCCTGGAAAATTTTCTGCGGGCGCCCATGAGTGGTTCTCAATCCGAATAGTGCTGCGTCGTCATCAATCAGTTGCTTTTCAGGGGGAAAATAGAAGTTGTATTTAATTTGCCCAGGGTTCGATTTGCCAAAAAAAGAAGGTGGGGGTAGTCGGATCAGTGGAGAGGGGAGAGGGTCTTGGCAATAAAAAAAAATTCAAAAATTAAATTTAGTAACTATAATATTAGTATGTATAAAAGCACGCACAGCGCTAATTTTAGGATATTTAATATAGAAATAAAGAAGGAGCGCGCGCAGCGCCAATTTTTGAAAATATGGTATTGAAGATGCAAAACATAAAAATAACGAAAGAGCGCGCGCAGCGCAAAATTTTTAAAATCGTGCAAGCAAAATATAGAGGGAAGTAAAGTGTGCGTGCCGCTCTAATTAAAAATAGAAGTGTAGGTAACCCATCAAAAGAAAGAGCGCCCGCGTTGCCTGCATTTAGCTGTCTCCTTCCCAGGTATGTTTTGCTGTCTCTTTCCCTCGTATAATATTTCCTGTTTCAACGATGAAACTGACAATGCCAGCAACGACATCGATACATTTAATTTTTTCCAGTTTCGCGAATTGCCGTCTCAACAGGCCTTGCATGGTAACAAACGTGATCATTTGACTATTTGTCGGATCGACAGTCCCAAATGCTAGACATAATTTCGGTTCCATGGCGACTGCCAATAATTGTGGGGTCTCGCCAACTATCCTGATCCACTTTCCTTCGCCTGCCTATACTCCGCCATAGTATAATGTATGTGTGTGGTCGAGGATCCACGGTCCCGTGTCTATGACAATTACATCCTATTGAGAGTCTATATCTTCCTGAGACCTTGTGCACCTACACAGGTGTAATCTAATGACCTAGTCGAGAACTAAGTCGTCTTATTTCTCCACTACTACTTTACATGTATACCAATAATTACTGCTACTAAACTACCTTATTCTCAACCCGCCAGAAGGCGACCTGATCATTTGGCCTAGCCTAGGCTTCTGACTGAAGTAGGGGTCTTTAACGTGTTCCTGACAACGTACAGACACGGGTCCCATGACTTCATTCAAAAGAAATGCGAATGTACGAATTTTTCTCGCTTGGGACATTCCGGAAATCTCGGTCCGGAATTGAACCCGCGATTGCAGGCATATTAGACGGATACGCTAGCCACAATGACATGATCACCTATGTCCGCGTGGATCAAAGGTTTATCGGATTAGGACCTAAATGGGTTGATAAATGGATGGAAATAACCTTTAACGGTTATAAACTAAATCGGTTCATAAATGGATAAACGGAATATGAGGGGAGGCCCTGCAGAAAAAAAAACCCCATATTTTATGAAACGTGGAATCTTTTGTAAAAATCCAATAAAATTCCCCATTGTAATCGTTGGTCTCAGGAGGTGGTAAACACGGGGTGTGTGGAACGTCAGAACTAAGCTGAGCGCGCCGAAAAAAAACACAGTTCAATTGTTTCGTCGACTTCGCGAGCATCTCCGCAAATAGCGTTTTTTTTTGTTCTAATGACTGCCATTGATTATCTGCTTGTCAATTAAACGTTCCCTCGCTTTGCTGATACTTGGCCATAGGCGATATATATTTTACTTCATCTGCCGCAATCATAGTAGAATAAGCGTTATTGAGAAAAAAATTGCTTCCTACTACCTTTGTTCTCCCTTTTCTGAGACGCGAGCCACAGAAGCAAAAGAAAACTCATTGGAATTCATGTGTAGGGTTGGGTGATCTCAGGTGGATTTATGGTTCTATATCGATCGTGCTCGCCAGAATCGCTCGCTTCCGGCACATTGCCATGACGATGCCGGCGAGGGCTGCGGTGTTGGCGGCATGAAAACTCTTTCGGGTACGCACCAAGCCTGCACTGACGCCAGCCACCAGGGGCAACCAACACCTGCTAATCTTTGAAAGCCTATCGAAATCTGAAAGATTTAATCTACACATTGATTAAGATTGTTGCGACTACAACGATGCGTTTTAATTAATCAATGAAAAGGTGTCTTCCGTTCAAAGATTTTTGTGGAACGTCTTTTTATTTTTTAATTACTAATCTTTTGAGGCACCTTTCGTGGTTCAAGATGCCATTCATGAAATGTGTTTGAAGATATGACCGGGCAACAGTATTTAAATTAAATTAATTTTAATTAATGCGGTTGTCATGTGGTAGAGTAACCGCCTGTTATGCATCTCGGGCTTTCGTTAATCGATCCTGAGGCACAGGTGATAATGTGCATCCCCATAAAATGCTCTTCCGAGGGGGCTATCTAATCTTTTGTACATAATCTTTTGTACAATAATTAATTGTAAAAAAAAATTCAAATTTTTTTAATGCCTAATGAAGATACATTATTTGAAAGCTGTCGTGTCATTCAAAAGAGCAAGTAATTTTTGTATTTTTAAATATTTCGTGGCGTTTTATCAAGTAATTCAGTTTTTAAAAAATGCGTTTTTCGCTGGTGGTATTGATAAAAGCGCTTCTTTCGTAGTTCAATGAATCAGTGGGTGTATGTGTTCGTTCATCTGTCTTTTATTGATCAAGTAAATAAGTTGTTATTGGGGAGGGGGGAACTAAGAAAAATTCTTTAAAAATGTCACTGTTTTTTTATCTTTTGGTTGTTATCGTTTATCTCGCAACACATCTATTTACAACTTCGTCATGTTATGTCTGGCTATACCAGCTGCCATTTCCCTTCCCTTCCCTGCCGCTCACATATCGCCATAGTGACACGATGGGTAGTAATCCTGTAGTGATTAGCACTACAGTGATTAAAAAAAGCTTATCGCGAACACAAATCTGCAAAATCGTAAATATCGAAAACATCGAATAAATCGATTCCTGATCAATACATACCTGTAAACACATCATTCGCACGCGTGCATCTGATCCGAATTAAAGCGAGGACGCGCCGCCCATTCGTTTTAATCGTTCGGCTGTTCCGAGACTACCTACCAGTTCATACGACCCAACAATAGAAAATGGCTCATCCCACCTGTACAGGTATTCGAATCAGTTTAAGCCGTTGCGCGAACGGAAGGTTTATAGCTATAGGCCCAGATATGGCGTTTACCTTTCCGGCAGCTGATTTTGAAAAATTTTGCTCGCGTCGGCGATTAATAGCCAGAGAACCTTGTATGACATTTAATTGGCAGATGTATATCCCATGGCAACGAGCGCACCGAATCAAAAAATGGGAAGCGCGTCTCGGTCGGGGATTATGTTACAGACGACAGCGCAACCAACCCCCGACAAGGGTCCGTACACCTTGTTGGAAATAGGTATCTGCGACGAAAACACACACGCACTTAAAATAATGCACGCACTGAAGTAAAATTCACATCATAAAATTAGTCATTTTCTTATGTGTTCCTTACAAATGAAAAAAATAACTATCTGACATTAACGGTGATTTTATAGCTATTTAATTAGTTTTTCTGAATTCGTTTTCTTTATATCGGCCCATCAGCCGCTTGCTGAAAATTTCCGCGCTGCCCATCACCCGCACCTAGCACACCACAAGTGTTCGTTGATCAAATTTAATTTAAATAAATATTTAACTGATTACGAAAACTAGTTGAATAGAGTGTGATAGTAAAACTCTTTTCTCCGTCAGTTACAGCTCAGTTACATTCAAGTAGTTATTCAGTTATATTTAATTTATTTGTAACCGAATCGGGATACGAACCCAAAATCTATGACATCATTCTGGTATTATGGGTAGGACGGATACCAACTTTTTTTTTACAAATTAATTGAGCGATATTACAACCTATTGCCAATTCAATGATTAAATAATGGTGTCGGGGAAATGCAATGAATAGGCGAAGAACGTCTAACTGAACTTGTATTTGCCGGGCTAGTATTGCATGAAACCCGCTAGACGGCGCTACAAGTATTTGTTCCAAGCAATATTGCGTGGTATTAATTCAGCAGCACCCTCTTGTGAGAAGATTTGTAATCTTACGCAGCTATTGTACATGCGTATACGGCCGAGCGGTAGCGTGCTCGCATACCAACCAGCGGATCTGGGTTCGATTCCCAGCGCAGCCGATCGTTGGATTGGCTTGTGGTACTGCGCGGGTGAAGGCAATGGCAAATTCTGCCAAAAACAACCGCAGGTGTCGGGGGATCGAGGGTCGGGGTCCCGAGACGACTCTGCTGTTAAAACCTATCCCAGGACTGACTAACCAACCAACGCAGCTATTGACATCGCCTGCGCATGACGCGCCATCTTTTAGCACATATCCGCAACAGTTCTTGCTGGTGCATGGAGGCGATGGGATTTTGACTGCCGTGACTTTCACGGCAAATCATCATAGCACGCGTCAATACCAATCATGGAAGTGTTACGGAAAAATTGTCATTCACGTTGTGATTTATGTTAAATAAATTTATTAGTCTTTTAAATTTAATAAATTTCTAATTTTTTTAGTTCAATAGTCTATCCGTATGGGATATTTTTACTTTACTGTTTATTTAACGTAAAAGTCTAGTCTAGCATTTTGAGTCTTTAAAATCACAATTACAATGTTGTAACGAACATTACTGTAAAGAATTACATTTAGGATTTTACTTAAGCCAAGACAAGATTATTTTTGCTATCACCTTGTTTAGTCGAGGCGATATCGATACTAATGTTCTTGTTTCCTATTTTGTCGATACTAAAAAAAAGTCTAGACAGGAACGAGAAAAAAAAGACATTTTCTTGTGCACAAGTACTTGTAATTTCTTGGAAATCAAGTTAAAGCTCGATTTACGCATATGTTGAAATTAACGATTACATGAATTGTGTATGTACGTATCAAACGGATATTACGGAGGCAGTCTGTCTCGCAGATTTCTCAGATTTAAAATACAGTTTGAGGAATCTCCGAGTTCAATTTTTTTTTTGCGTTTTGCATTTACTGTATTACAAGTTACATTTTTTTTTTGCTGTATGAGCGTATTCAATTAATGGAACATATTTTTAGTATGCATAATTAAATGGACGAATTCAAAGGATATATTTTATAATTGCAGGATTAAGTGGAGAAAAAAGAAAGTTCCTAATTGTTATAAATTTTCTTTATTACTTGTTTATAAGGAACATTTTTTATACACAGATTAAAATGGATGAAATGAAATAAAAATTTTTTTTTAAGTAATTGCAGGATTAAATGGAACAATAAAAACTTAGCAATTTATTTTCATTTTTGCGACACTTAATATTTCAAACAATAACAAAACTCCATTTTTTCCAAATGATAATTTGCCAAGAAAAATAAGTTAAATACTGTTTGACTCCTATATGCTTCCCCATATGCTTCTCCCATATGCTTTATAACCTGATTTTTTTGTGTTGAAAGTTCTGATCCGTTTAAAATATATGGCCAGTATCTGTCAGTCGAAAAGACGGCGCACACTCTTCTGTCTTTGATAGGCGGCACTTTAGGGGTAATGGGTACAAAGAAGGTGACCCGGCACACGATGATCCCCTACACCCTACACGCCCATTGCCCTCGCATGTCATCCAAGCTCCCTAATCGAGCGAAAAATTAGATTTACAATAAATATGAGGCCGGACCACACAAACACTTTTCACGAGGATTATCAACCAATAAAATAAAACAGCTACGAGTATCAACCAATAGTTTAGTTGGTTAGGGACGGATCATAAAATATGCCATGAATTCGACCCCGAATCGGATTTTCTTGCGAGGTCTGGGTTCGAAACCCAGTTTGGGTGAAAATTATTTGATCATAAATATTGCTTGATCAATAATCATATTAACATGGTCACGGATTCATGCTTTATATTTCCCAATCGCAAAATATGATATCAAGATATTTCTTGATCACAACAGGGGAGCGGGAGGCGTGGTCATTTGATCCCCGCCACACACAGGGGCTGCTTACGGATAGAGATTCAAATTGTCACGGCAATGATTGTAATTTAATTTAATACCAAACATTGCCTTCAGTTACCTGGCGGCTCGTCACTAGCACCCCAAAAATTGCATTATATTGATAATACATATAAATGAATAAACTTAACTCGGCAAATATTTATGTGGCACGGTCAATTTTAAAGAGTAAGCGTTGCGCACACACACGTTAATGTGGATGCAGTTTGCGGCTCTGGTTACAAAGTTGACCTTTATATAGAAGCAACCATCATCTCACAATTTAATAAGTCTCTTCCATTTTAGCGTTGAAGTTGGTCGATCGCGTTTTCGGGACTCCGTTTCGCATTCGTCTTCGCTTGTATCATCATGGACACGGCCAATATCATGGATCAAGTCAACGATTTTCCCCCGGAAGTCAATTTGAAGCATCGTGTAAGCCTGGTAGGAAAAAAAAATATATTCAAAATATTTACAGTATAAATAACATGACATTTTTTAATCGTAAGATGTCATATTCGTAATGTTATAATTTGTAGTATGAAAATTTGACTTAGACGGTCATTGCCAGCATGCTTAAAAAATTATATTTTCTACTTGTATTTTTACGTCGTTAATTGCATAGAATTAAGCTGTTTGCCGATTACACGAACTCGTTCTTTGAAACGATTATTGGCAAGGATATCATTTAGTTAACAGAACATTATATTTCACGCAGAACAGAATGGTTGAATACTATTTTAAAACGCAATAATCCTCTGGTGAATATCTTTTAATAAAATTGCACCCAAAATGAAACGCTAGTTTGCATAAAATGTGGAGTAGTAATTCAAAGTTTGAGTACGTAATTTTTCAAGTACAGCGCTGTATTTGATTCAATAATGCTGCATGTAATAATGTAGCGGTTAAAGGGATAGTATTTTTATTAGCAAAAATGCAATCCACGCAATAATACGAATGTCAAAACGTTTTTATTCATGTACTTACCGCCACCAAAACCCAGCCCAAGTTTATAATGGTGTTTATAGTGAAAAGGTGTTTATTTCAATTACAATATATACCCGCAAGCAGCCCCTTTTAGGGGGGGGGGCAATGGCGGGGATCAAAGACCAGTTAAGGACAAAGTTGAAGTTATCCTTATTTTAAAAGGCTTATTTTAACAATTCCCACCCCAGTTTTGACACCGTATCTGTCACACTGTCTGTTCGGCCAAATATACAGCTAGCAAATCTAGTCTATAAACTGTAATGTAATTTTAACAGAACCACTTGTTTCTCAGTTGAACAAAAAATGACTTGCGACACTACCTTTAACCACTTCATGTGCATGCTATACCTGAACAAACACATTAACTTTTTTTATTTGATATTAATAAATACTTTTTATTAATACTTTTGATATAATCGTTTAAGTTAATTACTTATTAAAATGAGAAATAAATATTATTATAAAAATAAAGTTTGTTTGATATTAAAAAACCCATATACTGTAGTTGCAGGTCTAAATGAGCTTACATGTCCTAATGAGAAACTGTGAACGAGCTCCAAAATATTGAGGCACTCTGAAGAGCAAAACAGGGGAACTATGCCGGCCATATTTAATTGTTGGTGTGGAAAACCCCCACCTTACACTGTCCCTCTTCAGGCCAAGTACCAATCTTGATACCGACCATAGTCCTAAATGCTTGCTAAATACACGAGCAATTGTAGCTTCCTGTTCAATTTCGATTGACGTTTACACGTGACTATACAGGGTGTCTCAACTGCTTCGTTTACTTGAAAATTAGGTGTGCAATCTCCACGCAAGTTTTCGCTACTATTGCAGCACGGTTGTTCCCATTTTCTCATAGTAACCTTCCGGGCTTGCACGTCTACGAATGATTGTTTCGATCCTTGGGAAAAAAAAATTCGCGAATATTTTACAATGGGGGGGGAATTTTGTTTTTTGCCTTTTCACTACACTGGAAAAATAGGTTGCAAGCGCATTAAAACGCCTATGACGCATTACCTTCTCTGGATATATAAGGGGTCGGATATCACGTTGCTAAAGCAAAGTTGCTCATTCAGTATTAGCTTGCGGTTTGCGTTGGCACCATGTTTCGATCCACATTCGGTACACAAATTAATATTCTATTAGTACAGTGACTTTATAGTGATAGCATCTGCGCGACACCAGTACCTAGCGGTAGAGAAATTGGATTTGGGAATACATATTGAACAAATCGGCAAGTATTTCAGCATTACAATAACCTTAGGATTTATATATTAATTTAGGATATTTTTCTCAGATTTTTATTGATTTAATAATTACTTAATAGTATACCTCATCTAAGGCATTGACGATAGTGGGCGTCTTTGAATTGAAATGAATAGGGAAACAACGAATTTTGTTCCCTTATTCGTTAATTAATACGCATTTTTTTGTGAAGCCAATTATGCTGTAGTTAATAGGAAAAATCGTTAAAAGCTCGTTTCAAGATAATGCTGATGAAAGTTATAGCGATAAAGCGACAGATACATTTTATTTAATTTATTATAGTAACGATATACTCCCATTGTTTATCTCAATGTGTACCGGTATTTAAATCAGTGACTGTAAATTTCTTTATTTGTAAAATTCAGTGACTATGATATGCGTTTTTCTTCGACACTATGTGTTCTGGGGTTACCGCTCATTATTAATTTTCGAAAAATACATGAATGACGACCGAACGCGATACTTTCAAATTAATAACATCAGAAATTTCAATCAAACTGATTTATTTATTGACACGCGAGCCTGTCATATCAATGCCAACATTGATGGATTAAATTTCTCATCCCATTTCGTAACCGATTGCAAATTGTTTCCAACCTTCGAGATTCGCATCGCGGTTTAATACGTTAGTTTTACGACTTTCATATCTTAAACTACATATCTCATAATACTTGTCCAGATAAGCACATTAATGTTTTTTCCCCCCATTGCAGTATCGTGTTCCATAAGTTTATCGCGCGTTTTCTTATGAGGCCCGACGTTCACAGAGCTGACATTATCCGCTCAATAATTTAGCTTGTTAAAATTGAAACTTGTTAGATTGTTAATTAGTTTGTTAAAGTTCTCTAACTGCCCACAAATAGTACTCGCGTAGCGACGATAACGTCATACTCGAATATATCTATGAGCACGATTTGTCCTCACCTTTTGAACAAACAATTAATTATTTGTTGGTTTCAAGCAATACTTTTCTGCTTGGTATTATATAATCGCATGGCCTCAATATGACGACTATTTTGATGGGTACGGACAATCACTTGGGTCAAAAATGTTTTTAACGGGCGACAATAATTATCAGGCACGAGAGTGCGCGCATATAATTAGGCCTACAGCATATTGACTCGAAATATCCATCAACCACGCCTTAATAGTCAATAGTGAGTTCCTGGCTGGACAAAAGGAGAACAAGAGAAAGCAAAAAAAAAAAAAAAAAATTGAGTCGACTATTTTTTACTGTTGCACGCTTTGCAAGTACATGTACCTTTCAATCGAGTTTCTATTTTATCTCAGTAGATGGCGGTGTGGTGGTGTTAGATAGTGAGACTGCAGGTCTCGCTATGTTTTTTTTTTGCACCTTCGCTAAAGCGGAAGGAATGAGTCTTTCACTCTTTCACGATCGAGGACATCTTTTATTTGTATGAGGACGCCTTCAAAGCATTTCGTCAAAGCTATCGGCTTGCTTGACGTGACCAGGGTGCTTATTATATATTTTTTATACATAGGGCGTCACATTTTCATCGACATATCCGTTACATCCCATTTAATGCAGCGATCTCATTTCTATGCACTGGCACAGTGTTGATGGTGGTCCGACAAACCAAAAAAAAAGACGTTGTATAGCTTATGTATACCATATAAGAAGTATGTTATAAAATGAAAATTGTAAATAAGTGAGCGGATATCTTTGAGTATTTGTGCAAAATGTTAACAGTATCAATCCTTTTCTTTTAGAATCTTGAAGTTACTAAAATAAAAGCCTTGATTATGTTAAAATCTAAATCATCATCGAAAGCACACCACCTAAGATTTTACGATAATGCAATCTCAGGTGATGTGAAGCATTTTTATTTTAAATACCGTATTTTTCGTCAATCATTTTCTTAAAAATCGAGATCACGTTATAACGCATCTTAGCAGAGTGCAATCCTTCTCAGCTTGATCCAGAAAATGAAATAAACGCATATATCTTAAGAAATAAATTTAAATCCTAATTTTATATTTAAAACAAATGGGTATAAACATATTTCACATCAACGCCTAAAAAAGTCCCTGTAAATAATTGATACAATCAGTTTCAACTTTGTAACAGTACATTTTTCATAAAATCTTTTCACTTAATCAATGGAAAATACCAAAATTTACTCGAGTACATATTTCGTTCATGTACAAAATCATTTGCTATACATGTAGTTAAAAAATCAAAGTCACATATTGTCACATTTATTACATCCAATCGAACAACGTCCAATCAGCAGATTATAATAATTTGACAGCACTACATATTCCATTCGGAGATGGCCATTATTCGACACTCCAATAAAATTTTATTAGTTATTAGGATTGATTGAGAGCACTTAAAGTCAATTGAATCGCTAACAAAATGCATAGCGTGACATGCGCACATTTACGAGTATGGATGATTCGGCCGACTCAGTTCAAAGTTCACCAACAGAGTCTGTTATGACGACTCTTTCCAAAATGCGCGTCGAACGACCAAACGACCTCCGCCCCCAAGAGGCCAGCAATAAATAATTGAGATAAAATTGGCGGGGCGCTGGCGTTGTTTTGCCACATGCTCTTGTGTATGTAGCAGCCGCCAAAGATAAGCGTCGAAATATTTGATATTTTTTCTCGTATATGCAGTATCTGTAAATTATGTTTTTTGATTAATCTATGACCAATAAGCGAATAAATGATTTATCTCCGGTTCTAAAAAAGGGTTATAAAAGTTCATTGTAACTCACTTGGCCCTGATAGGTCAATCGCCCGGTTCAACCTTCCATCAAAGTCAAGGGAAAAATGGTGCACGCTTTTTTATACGAAAAATGTTTCTAGGGCCTGAATGAATTTCTTGCATGGCAATGCGTTTTTGTTTTATGATATTTAATTCAACAGTTTTGTTTAAAGTGTTTTCTTAATCCAGATTTGATTGCAACGTGCATTTGTCGGATTGCTTAAATGGTCCACGTATCAGCTTATCAGCAGGTTTAAATATCCTATTAAACAATCGCCCAATTTCAAATATGCTGAAGAGCAGAACTGCGTTTAAGAATTTTGATTTTTTTTTTAAATTGTTAAAAATGCGTATTTAAGTTGAGTTAGTCTTTTAATTCATGGATCCTGCAGCCTGGCTATACCAGCTGCAATTCCCCTTCCTCTCCCTTCCCTGCCCCTCACATATCTCCATAGAGACACGAGGGTGCAGTAATCCTGTAGTGATTAGCACTAAGGTGATTTAACAAAAAAAAACTAAATAACAAGATAGTGTTCGATTTGCCGTGATGGTTAGGGTGGGGGGTTTAACCCTCCCACTTCAGTGGCAAGACTTCCATATCGTGCATGGTAAACCAACCCCCTCCCTCTAAAAATGACTGCCGACCCCCCCCCCCAATTTTTTTTGGCAAATCGGACACTGTATCGGACAGTACTAGGTCCAATAAACCTATAACTAATTGGAACGTATGATAAGCTTTGTGAATATGAAAGCCGCTCAAATATCTTCTAGAGATCCCCCTCCTTCCTGCACACAATCTCATACGTAGTGCTCGGTACTGCTCGCCTATGGAAAACAAAATTAGCTACGATCCTATTGTGAACACAAAATAGCACATATTAATAGAACGTTTCTGTGCTTTAGACTTATTATTAAAACAATTGATAAGTGCTTTAGTTGCGGAGGAGATGATTAAAAGGTCAAATTTTGATATATTTTATATTTTCAGCCCCAGCTGACTGAAGGTGGACTTTATTTGAAAGAGGGAATGGACGTCCACACCAACGCCACGGTGATCTTCTCGCTCAAGGAGGAAGTGGGCATTCTGATGCGAGCTCTCAAGGATTTCAAGGTCAGAATTAATTTATCTACAGGCTCTAATAAATTGCTCTATTCACCGGGTGCATTTGTGATTTATTGTTTTGTCAGCTGCTACGGACGAATATAGAGAGGACATAATGTTTAGAAATGATTAAAGAAAATCAACAAATTTACTTGTGCAACTATCGTAAAGATTTTGCCTGAGTCTGGTGTAAAATTTGAAAGTAATAAATCGTACTAAAAATATCGAAGAACACAATGAGAAACAAATTACTCAATTACTGGCCACCAAGACTGAAAGACCATTCATTAAAAAAATACTGCTGGTTTCGATTGGCTTGGATTGCAATAACAATCAAACAAAATAAATAGGCCTAGACCAACGGCTCCTAAGAGCTCTTTACTATTGCAATAACAATGTAAATCCACAAGGAGCCTCGGAGGGGCCTATGGCAGGATGGATGATTGAAATGATACAAAGTGGCAATCATTTTCGACGTTACTTGATTTTAAGTGCCAACGTCAAAATTGCAATTATATTGGTCATTACATTGACGATTTAAATCCTCAGCACGTGTTTCTGCAATCATAAAGAAAGTACGCAATTTTACCACGAGGTCTCTACGTTACATGTGTGTTCAATTTGATTGCGACAAATTATTTTACTCGTGCTTGTAACAATTTGGGGGTACAAACGAAATAAACAAAGTTGTTATGATGTGTTAATGGCCTATTTGGTAAGAACTCCGTTTCAATATGTCAACACGATTACGAAATCGTGTTATTCGATCATTGCGGCGTTGCTTTGAACGCTATAAAGTCTTATGGTCTCTTTTCTTCGTTCGCACTTAAATTATTTATGTTTGAACGTCCAATGAAAGATATCGGGCTTAGGAAGTGTGCGCCAGTGCAAAGCTATTAAATTTCCAAAATAATTCAAAATTTCAAAACAAAAATAATTTCAAGGCAATTTTAATTCGTACGTATAACTCCAACATTAGTCCCGTTTTAAAGATGAACAAAATATAGTCTCGTCTAGTCTTTGCCACCATAAAAACACTATAATAATAACACATAGCTTTTTAAAAACTGTACATTAATTTTTCATCGTCGAATAAATTGTATCATCAGAATTCGCCCGATTGTGTCTTCTACTTCAAGTGTCACCAGCTACAAGAAGTCTCAAGGATTTTATTTTCGCGAATTGTTACCGTAAAAACATCCTCAATGGTCAAGGATACACTTATCAACTTTATGCATATTTTTAGAAACGGCTCCTATCCTCTTCAGTCATATAAAATTGTCAAAACTTTTGTTTTATTTAATGAGAAAATACTGCCAATTAAAAGTATTAGCAAAATTTTAATTCGGCTCACATGAGCTGCTAGTATTCCGTCACCTTGAGGTCATTAGAATATTCGTATTTGTTTTCTAGTTGTTCTCATCATTGCTCATACTATAATGTGTATAATTTTCTTATTATTATGTGGATATTGGTCTACAGCGCAGCAATGTAAATCTTCTCCACATCGAGTCCCGCTCGTCTAAGCGTTCTCCCGGCGACTACGAATTTCTACTCGAGTGTGACACGTCCGTCGGTGACCTCAACATCGCCCTGGAAGCCCTGCGACCAAAGGTCACCTATCTGCAGGTCATCTCACGCGACCATAAGAACAACGCCACCACCGTGCCCTGGTTCCCGCGTCGAATCAACGAGCTGGATCGCTTCGCCAATCAGATTCTTTCTTACGGATCGGAGTTGGAGGCTGACCACCCGGTATACTAAATATATTTTGGTTCCAACTGTTGCCGCTGGTTGGCTCTTAAATCGCCCTCTTGGAGGCATTTTTATTTTTCACTTTCCGAGGGTATAGTGTTTGCCATAGACTTAAACAAAACGACACTGGAACATGCTCAGTATTGGTATTTTGATTGTTATCAAACTCTGGGAACTACCCACTTTCGATTAAAAATCAAAAATAAATGGCAAAATATTCAGAAAACTAGCGAACGAGTTTCTTTTAAACATTTTTTTTTTTTTTTTTTTTTAAATCACCGTAGCGCCTAGTGCACTACAGGATTACTGCACCCTCGAATCTCTATA
>JAUJYS010001309.1:0-17894 GCA_033995665.1 Melogona broelemanni | reverse complement strand
CATTCCAGTACCACAGGATCGAATAAACGAAAGCCTGCGCCGGGAATCGAACCCGGGACCACCCGCTCTGTAGACTGAGACCATATCCACTGAGCCACTGGGGGCCGACTTATTATCGTTTGAGGTTGCATCTGACGAGAAAAATGTAAGATCTAGAAGTTTATTCAAAGCATACTCAGAAGAAATACAGTCTTTGTGTACATGTTTACAGAGTTGCATTGAAACCCCCGTTCCAAAATATGACGGTTTCGGTCGCCACTGGCGGCGACACGCACGACAACAGAAAACGGGTATAACTGACAGCACCATGTCTGGCTGGAATGATACAAAGTGCATTTTTTGTGTGGCCCTCGGGGCAACCACGACACATTGATTACCGCGGAATGTTATATGAAAGATGACTGGAACCGTCAGTTTGGTTCCATGACAAATTGCAGTCTTTCTCGCCACCTACCGGTAATTAAAATTGGTGGCGTTTCGTCTGCTTTTATGAACGAGCAGCAATCCACCGACATTCGACGTTAAGGAGTTACTTTTGACAAAAATGTTGGACAAAAACTGATTTCGCAACTGCCGGGTACATGTTTATTTGTATCGATCCGAATTTTACAACGTCAACAATGTTCTCCACCCTTCTCCGTCGGCATTGCAAGCGACTGCGGTGTGGCGGTCTTGATTTCGATTCCCGATGAGATCTCTTGTTATTCGATTTCAGGATTCTGGGGAATATGTGACCTTTTTATTGGTTAAATTTCCCTTACTGTAGTGAATATCGCCTTAACATACTGTCTAAGCACTACGTGATGTACATAATTTTCTGTAGTAGTGTTCGCTAGTGATTGAAAGTAAAAAAATAAATAAATTGGGGTAGTACCGTTCGAGCGTTCTGCTAAGATTCAGTATTAAAGGGAGTTCGTTTGATACCGGCCCCGACTGGGTGATATACAAGCCTACGTGTATGGCTGCCGTTGTGACGAGGTCCCCGACTATGGTCGGGGACAGCGGCGACATTTTCGATCTCGACCTCCCGCTGAATTAATTACAATCGAATCATAGCAATTTCCGTGCGCCCGCTAGGTGATAAATCACGATTATTCTGACAGTCATGATTAATAACTGTCCCCGTGAATGACGCCCTTGTATTAATTTATACCTCTCCCTCACATTTTTTATGCTTTTTTTTTTTTTGGATGGGCAGTGTTCGTTGCTACTCTTTTGCTATTTTTTTTCCTTTTTCCCCTGTTTACAAATGTTTCTTTTAGGAATTTCTAAAACGGAAATCATGTTTTATCGTCTTTTCTCCTAGGGAACGGAAGAGGCCATTCCCCGTTGCAAGCCGTTCAAGTATACTTACGAGAAAGAAATTGTCATGTAGGTTGTACTATCGAGCGTATATACGTTTATACGTTGGACTATTTTTTATTGTATTTGCTATACATGTGCGCGTATGAAGAATTTGAGGAATCCATCGAACCCAATGTATTTCAATTGTATCTCATTTTTGGGTACATCTGTACAATACATCATAGCTTAGGCATACGTGTATGACAAGTGTTGTAGATGTTTTTGATGCGGTTACATAAATTATCATATGTCATCAGATATTATTTCATATACAGTGTACACCAGAAATTAATTTTATTATTAACGAAGACTATTCACTTCGTTGAAACTCGTTATCCTTCTTTTCATAGATTTTCTCTAACTTGCCTCAATAAATTAGTATTAACGCATGTATCCAAAATTTAAAAAAACAAATTCGTTTTTCCCCTTATAACGGTAATGAAATTTGGGGGACCTGTTTCATTTGTTGGTAGCTGCATTAAAAGTTGTTTCCTATCGGGAAACTTCATATTTTGTGCAAATATTGGCCTTCTACTTTTGCTAGTGTGTGTGACGTTTACTCAGTGACCACGTAGGCAAACTCGTTGATCATAATGTTTACGCGTCCCTTTTTGGTGATCTTTCTACGCGTGTCTGGCCTATCGATTAGGTAAACGGTCAAGTGGAGTGCTTTCTTCTTAAAATGACACGATGCCACTGGCAGACGCGCGCTTCTTACGCAACGAGTATTTTTGCTACCTTTTGTTGGAGCAAAAACGTAATGGAAATAGTTATGTGTCGTGCCGTCGGTCGGGGATAAATTGTTGCCTTGGTGAATATCTCTCTGCCAGACAATATCAGGGCAAGTAGATAGGTTATTTGTTTCGTCCTCAAGACTTCTAGATTCAAAGTGTTTTAGTGGTCGCCGTTTACCAGCCAAATGATTAAGAATGATTGAAATTGTCACATGAATTGTCGAAATGAAATGAAAACGTCGCAGTTCTGCGAGATATGAGACGTTTTGTTAAATTTAATTCATTGACGTTATAGAAATATTACAAACTCGTATGCATTTTAAAAACTTGAGCTGCATTTTACCGACGATATTTAAATGTATTGACATTCTTAGCATTTTATACATCTCTGTACGTACACATACAGTTCATATCATCTTTGTATTCATAGTTTGATTTATATTTTTGCACCAAACTAAATATGGCTTTAACCTCTTCATATGCACAGAGAACACTGATAATATCGTTTCGTAACCGTAATCTAATATTTTATATTCCATTTTAGGTACGCTTATTTCAAGAAGTTGGACTATTTTTCGACTGAGTGCATTTATTCGCCGAACGCTTACCGGTTAGTTTTAAAATACTTAAGTATTCAAACCTTTATCCTTCTTACTGTGTTAGTTTCTTTTTGAGAAAATTGATTCTATTTTGATATTTTAGCGGACATGCTAGAGCGTATCTGAAGGATTTGGAGGCGATACGATCGACCGCCATAATTGGTAAGCCATCATACATATAGTTATACATTTTGTATATTTCTTTTCTAATCATTTGTAAATTTTAATGGAATAGCGAGCACCACACTTTTTACTTTCGAGCTTTTACTTTTTTTTTTACTTTCTCACTTAACTGTATTTGAAATATGATAATCCCAAATATTTTCTGTGTACGGGAATATTGTCAAATTCACTGGACCAAATTGATGCAAAAAAAAAAATCAGTATCTCTTTAAAACCCAGAATATGTGTAGCTATTTATGCGATTTCGTAATTCGTGAATATTTCTTGTAACGAAAGTCTAAGAGGCAGTAAGAGGCAGTGTCTTCGAAATTCCACTACCAATCCAACTGAAAGTGCGATCGAGAAAAATCTTGTGCGTGAAGCACTTTTGCGCCACCCTGTATACGGCTTCTAACGCACGCTTTGAAAAGCTCCCCCCGACACGGCTGCGTGTATGGCACAGGCGCTATACAATTTAGCAACAGTCAGGCTGACTTGCGCATTATTTTATGTTGTCTTGCTCCGCACGCTGTGAATGTGCATTTCCATCGGTGTTGAGTCATGGTTAAGACACTTGGTAAATAAAATTCGTCACTAGTTTAAATAATACTAATCGTAATTGCTTGCAAATCAAAGATAAAAAATTTCGTGCACAATTGACTGTTCTGTTGAAAATTTTGATAGAGCATATTTCGGATTCACCCCACTTTATTTCCGACGATGCGATAGATTCACGCCCCAATGAAGCGAAATCGCAGTCATGCGATCAGTAAAACAGTTAAACGGATTATTTTAGAGCGGCAATAAATATTGCCATAGTTTGTGTGCACTATTTAAGTTTAGGGTGAGCGAGATTTGAATGAGTGTCCCGGATAACTCGCGAAAAAAGATGATCCGCCATATTTCACCCCGCCTCCACCCCTGCCCACCCCGTATTATCAACTCACCCTGTTGATGCGTTCGGTATTTATGGCTAAGCCATTGCCGCATTTATTTTATTCGTGGGTGCATGCAAATTTGTCGTCGGCGCGCGGACGATATTACAACCGAGCGCGCGCACGCCCGAGCCTTCCCCCGAGAAGCATTTGACAGCTGACACGGTTTTAATGACTAAAAATAAATTTACGGGCATAAATAATGGGCGACGCCGCTGAGAGCTACGTCAGAACTGGAACGTCTAGTTGCTGTGCCGACGTCTCCGATGCCCATATGTACCAAGCGAGATGTGTATTTCGGGTTTTCCAGAGAAAATGGTCTAGTTTTTTTTTTTGGCAAACTTTTCACGCTGGTAGTGTGGGCGTAACAAGGATTGAAATATAATTTTTTGGTTTTCACAAACTTTTTTTGTGTCCTCCTGAGATCTAACAATTTTTTCGCAAACATTTTTCAGAAATCTAGGAATATGCTCTTTTTTTTGAACTATTCTTTAAATGATCTTAAAAAACGCTAACGTCGCTTTAGTTTCAGGGAACGTTAAATTTTATAATGAAACGATAAGTAAATGTGATTTATGTCTTACTTAATTTAATACTCCTATGTATTAGTGTTTGCAAATCTTGGTTAATTAAACGTTTTTTCAATTAACAAACTGCTTAATCCAAACTTTAGATACAGGATAAATTGGATGTGCTGAGGATTTAGCTTTGAATTTCGAAGACCCCATATATAAAATTATTCGCTCGAATGATTTCTTGTTTACTCTGGTACAATGAATTATTCGTAGAACCATAAACCTGAGTAAACAATCTATGTCTTGCTTTTTGGCGTAATCCGCTGCAAGGATACTAAATTTTTTGGTAGCTGGAAACCTAAGGACATACGAAGTTTCTACGGTTGTTCAGCCAGTTACTATACTGTAAATGCTGGTGAATGTAATGCGTTTTTGCTTGTGGCATGTAGCTTGAATTCCAGAGCTTTTCTCCGGAGAATAATCTCGTGAACCGTGTTTTTTTTTTTTCCCTTTTCTATTACAGACGTTATTCATTCTGGAGAATGTCTAAGCGTGAAGGAAGGAGTCAAAATGCCAGTAAAAGGTTAGACGAAATTCAACGGCGTTCGCCAATTTTTGTTCCGGAAGCTAATTTGTTTCTTTTGTGCGGCTGTCATTCCAAATGACTGTAGTATAGACGTTTTCAATCACTCTCTTTACGCGGGCGAGGTTCGGCACCATGTAGTTCCTTTTAACTTGAAAGTGCCTTGGGCTCGGGCGACATTTGAAATGTATATTGGCTGGCCTGCTGAATGTTTTAAATAATGCCCTGCATATACGGTAAATTTATTTTATAGCTATAATTATTTATCTGCCGAAGCTCAACAAAATTGAAATGATAAATGCTAGAGTTCGAAATAAAGCACTAAGCTTTTCATTCAAGAATGTATGTTTAAAAGCACAGTTTTTTCTTTAAAATTTCTAGTTAAATTGGGTTAATTCACTTATATAGATTCTGTACTATTGGTTCAACTATTTGATACCATTACATATCCTTGATGTTGGTGATTATTTTTTTTTTCCAATTAAAAGAGAAACATGAAAAGTAATATCATGCAAAGTTGTACATTATTGCGTTTTTATTGCGTTAGACTGTAGGATAGTATGTCATGCAAAAAGCTTTGCTTTCGCATGAGAGTAATTACGATTATTTTTCATTTTATATTATTAGGGACTCATCTTAATTGCTGAAGCCTTAATGTTGCATCGTTCGTATTATGAAATGAACCTATCCATAGATGCTGAATAAAATGTGACTTTTATCTCTTAATAATGTCAACTCTCTATACAAATGTTAAGATTTAGTATCAGATACTAATAGCAGTTTCATTTTGGGCCTTCGTTTGCACCGTTTTTAAATTTACCGTTTAATAGCAAAATATAAGTATAAGCCTTGCCATGATTTTAATTTGCATTCTAATTCTAGGTACATGTACTCGTTGCGGCTACATGTCTAGCCAGTCCATTTGCAAGGCGTGCGTTTTGTTGGAGGGTCTGAACAGAGGTCTTCCTAAGTAAGTATTTTCGTATTATATTCGTCTCAGTCAAGTTATATTGCCTATCAATAATTTTCAGAACTTACTCATATTTATTTAGTTGGTCATTTGCGTCGTGAAAAATTAAAATTGTGAGCATTTAATGAATATACACTCCTTTTTTAGACTTGGCATCGGAAAAACAAGCAAGATTAACCAAAGAGTAAGTTCCACTATTTTCATCACCCCAGCATGAGGTTTTTTTTTTTTTTTCATTCGTAAAGTTAATGGTTTGTGAACGTTAATGGAGGTCCCGTCGGAGTTGCGAATTAATGAAGTGTGGGCTATTTCGGATTCGTAACTTTATTGTTTTATTCGGTCGCTAATCAGTTTTGACAACACGCAAAAAATCGGGTTACGCCATTCATCGCTGTGGTTTAGCGGTGCATACCAGAGGTGCTCGTAACTGGTAACCCGAAAAACAAACGCCTATTTTCTGACGCTTCTCGACCGCGAACGCGAAAATGATTCCCTCGTCAGCTTCATTAAAAAAATACCTATCAACAGCATCTGTAGCGATTAATTTTGGCAGGGACATAATGCGAGTTATTGATTTTCGACTAGCATTAATGAATGTTTCATTATTAGCAATGCGATTGCCTATGTACGTGTGTATATGCGTGTGTGTGGGTGGGGTGCTAATGACGCAATTGTTTTCATTCTGATCTCATTCTTTCTCTCTATAAATATACTACCTTCTCCCGAATTCCCCGCCAATTAGTTGGATTCGCCCGGACCGTCGTCGCAGACTTCATCCGTCAGCAGCAGCAGTTTGGATTTTTAATTTCCTTTTTTCGTTCGTCTCTTTCCCCCCGAGTGATTAATGTGTTAATTGCCGCCTCGATCACCAAAATAAACAGACGAGCATCTTCTCTTTAATCCTATAATTCTCCGAGACAATTAATTTTGTTTTACTATTGTTTTATCGCATGGATTATAGACTGGTAAGAGTTGCGGGGGGTGTATAAGGGGTATTGGAGGGGGGAGAATTAACATGTTCGAGCGGGTGATGCTCTCTCTCAAAAATACAGTCTTACTCTCGATTCGAAACACGGAGAGAGACAATTAATTATACATGCGTTGCGCCATGGAACCCCTTGTGTCAAATCCAATTAAATCCATATATAAAAAGTGTTTTCTCGCATGCCGTTTGCAAGTGTACTACTGATAATGAGCAGCTAGGAGAGAGTGGGGGTGGTGGATGGGAAGCTGGTAGGGGGGGTGAGAGGAATTGAGCGCCGATGAACCCTATACACGCTGTAGAGCCCTGTGTCGTTTGTCAGGCCGACTGGGTTTTTTTTGCCGTCTTCCAAAATTTTTCCAATTACAGGGTGAGTTTTTATTTCGTCGCTTTCGCTCTACGTTTCCGCGGTGTTGGCGAGGCCAATCGATTTGGTGGAGAGCGATAATTACGAGCTGAGATACCGGGAAACAATGGTTATGGAGAGATTCAATTTCTTGGAACGGGACGGTCCTCCGAAGTCAAGACCAGATCTATCAAGTTTGTCGGTGATTCTTGACATGGAAATAATTACGCGACATATTTATTACCCAAAGAGATGCGTTGTTTTCCAAGAACCTGCCTTCGAATGTGGTTGACTTCTTCATCACTTTTTTCGGTTGTTTCCATGTATTTTGATCATTTTTATTTATTTCGAATACTTTTTCGATTCTGATTTTTTTATTTCGATAATTTTCGAATCGATACTCAGCAGCGATACTCACGTATTTGTGCTCCTGAGAGCAGAATCATAATTCTGTTAATTTCTTACCAGATTTCACATTTAAAATTAATTAATAATTATTTAAAAAAATAAGTGTTCGATGCGTGTAGGTGCGATTCGGCACAATTTCAGGAAGATTTCATGCCGTCCAAGCTGCGTGGATTTTCCGACTCCGAAAGGTAATGCATTGTTTCTTTTAACTTATTTATTTTGTACGCTTGACTCCGAAATATTGTCCTCAAATGACTATGCAGGGCCGTAGGTTGATTTACATTTTCGTTATCACCAACTGGGGATCAACAAGCTTATTGCCAAGTGTTTGGAATCGAACCCAAAAATCAGGCTGCGACAGGCCTTCGATTCAGCTAATTAAAATGTGAAATACTTTCACTAGTTCATGCTACTCATACCCTGCAGAAAACGAATCTGTACAAAATTCACAAATTTTCTATAAAGTATACAATAAGTTTATTTCTTTTGGAAGTTTACATTCATCCTTATGGGAAAATGATGTGGACATTTTTTTTTATTCACAAGACGTAAATTTCTAAATTAATACAGATCGACCTTGTTTTTTGCAAACTGACACTAAGTAAAGTACTGCATCTTGTCTTCATCGTTTGCCTGAATTGGCAAATCGATTTAAAATTTACATTTTCGATGCCAGGTTGGCGTCCTTCTCGCAAATGAACCGCAGACTATTTTGGAGACAGTCGACCGGCGTCCAGGCGTAGTTGCACGACGACGACAGAGCCAGGCATTGACCGACGCCGTTGGAACCGGAAGGGGAAGAAACAGACTCGCCGCAGAAATCATCGAAGACTACTTTCCTCATGGTGCCGTACCAGGCCCAGTCACCGGATAGATGAAGGTTGGATCCGCTGGTCCACCAATTGGAAACTCCGCCTACGAAGCGAGAAGGTAGATGACTATGAAATACTATCGAATTTAAACCAATGGGTAAACATGTTCCGAAACAGCACCGAAAATAAATTCGAAGTTTGGAAATTTATCGCATATAAAATTTTATTTATATTATTTTTGAATGAACCGGCAATGGATGTTGGTTGGTTAGTCAGTGCTAGGACTGGTTTTAACAGCAGCGTGTCTTCTGTGGACCCCGACCCTCGATCCCCCGACACCTGTTTTTTTCTTGGCAGAATACAGAGGTGGTTTTCCATTGCCTTCCCCGCGCAGTACCACGAGCCAATCCAACGATCGGCTGTACTGGGAATCGAACCCAGATCCGCATGGAGACGCGATGGAGATGCGAGCACGCTACCTCTCGGCCATTTACGGATATACAATGATATTAAAGCATCGCAATTTTTTTTGACGCTGTCCCGGACAATATTTTCTATTTTACCCAAAATATATTTTTCTATTTCGTTGCCTGATTATAAATTGGTCTTTCATAATATTGAACGGTAGGAGTAACAATGTTTGACAGTGGGTATTACTTAGTATGCGAAGAGAAATAAACTTTCGCACGCGTCTAGGACTTAATGGCGATGCGAAAAAGATGCCGTAATTTTTACACAACCTACTTCTACGCCTCCATGTCATTAATTTATTATCAGTCGATAATAATTAAGAAGTTTGTGAAAATCGCTCCAGTTTTTCAGGCCATGTTGGCGGCCGAATTCAGGTTACTGAAATAATGATCAGCTTTTAGCATAAATGCAGAGTATTCATTACGTATGCAGAGGAACTAATGCGCAGGAATAATATGCATTGTTTAATTATATTGCCTCCATTGACTATTAAAATAATTGATGTAAAATGTTCTCCATTGAACAACACTGCGACAACAAAATTATGCATGCAGTCCATAATTGAAAAGAGAAACTCTTAATCTTGAGACATGGTTGCCATGGAATTAAGTATTGCCTGCACATCCTTCGTCGCTCAGCCATCGAAGAGGCTTAGCTGACGAGCTAATTAGCATAATTAGAAACTGAATTTTTGTGTTGATGTAATAGGAGATAATGATTCAATCATCCCAGCAAAGTGATATAGACATTCTGCTGTAGGCCGGCCGTATTTGGAATGGGGTCACCAAGCTTTCTTCTCCGATGCTAATGTGTCTGCTGTCGCATCTGAAGAGATGAATGAAAACATATGGCTAACGCAACAACATGCTCATTATTTTCATTCATCTCTTCAGAAAATTATTTAGGCATAGTTTTGAATTTGTTATTTTTATTTCTGAATGGCATTTTAGTAAAGATGCCATTCACAACCCTACTTAAAGCCGTCTGTTAGTGAGCGCTCTTATGGAGCCTCGCATTTTGTTGGTAGGGTTAATGAACTTAAATGTTTGTGACTCGCAGATGAATTACTAATATCCTAAAATAGCCTAATTAAGCATGTCAGGATTACAAATGGCGACTTCTGACTGGTAACAATTGATGAGGTGTAAATCTGGCCGTATGCGATTTCAACTGTATTTGGGTTCCCAGTTCTCGGATGTGATTTACGACCAGTGACGTCACTGGTCGTAAATAACGAGCGAGTGGATCTCTTGGTGGACAACGGACCAAGACACCACCACCAAAGTATTCCCTATGGCGGCACTTACTGACGTAGAGCTTGATGTAGCCGTTGACGTTGTCGCGTTCCGCTCTGGAGTCGACGCTGTAGAGATGGGCACGGAGGGCGCTGCATGTCTGCCAGGCCGTGTACCAATCGGCAGTGTTGTTGCTCAAGTAGTAGCAGCGGCTCACTCGTTCCACCCAACCATCCGGGCACTCGGGAGCTGTGTCTGTGTGAGGTTGAGCAGAGCATAACAATTTGAGAACGTGTCCAAGCTAATCTTCTGAATGTTTTTAAGCATTTTAATTTGCGATTCCCAGCTTCGCACGGGCGGTGCTGCTGCGGGTGGACATTTTAAAGAAAACTGAAACGGCTCGTAAGTTCACAATGATCTACTCCATATCTGTGCCAAACTTCATTTTAGCCGAGTAATGAGCTACGGCAAAAGGGAGCCCGATTTTATGACTCACGGTGTATATTGAATAATTAGGATTCGGTGCATTATGAGTACCGATGGACGCATCGAAACAGCTGGTTCCCCCAAAACGATTGTGATGCGTCGGACGCCCGCCTTTCGCGGCATTAATCCGGCAATGTTTATTTGTATGCAAATCGATCGATGGAATAATTATTGTGGCTTTACAAAATTTACCGCGTAATTTACGTCGATGCTAATTAATACGGCAACGATAATGAAGATGTCGATGGCTCGGCTTGTTTAATCGATCGCAGGGGCTTGCGTTGTCTGCGGTTAAGGTAACGCGCTCTCTTTATCTCTGGTGCGTTCGGTTCCGCATTAGCATTCAGATTCGTTTTTATTTGCCAAGTTTTCCCCCCTTTTCAAAGACGTCGACTCTGTCGTAGGGGGATTTATGCAAATTACGTCTTGTCAGGAACATGGTCTATTAATAGGCCAAGTCGCTTTTAGTAGTTCGTCGTTTCCTATTGTGTGTTAACGATATTTCCAGTCGTCCCCAAATGGAAAATGGAAAGGCAGACGTTGACTTGCGAGAGCGCTCCTTGTGGTATAAATTTGGAACTTTTGCGGGAACGGTTTTCGGTTCCAACGGGTTATGTATGCAGCGGCCCAAGGTTTAGAGAGTAATTATGAAGTCTAAGAACCTTGGCAGCGGCCAATGCAGCTAACCTGAACTCAAACTACTGTACATTGTATAGAAAAAGTAGCAGATTGAGATTGGCATATTGAAGGGCGAGTGACTGGCACTAAGATAGCTTTAGGAACCACGACAATAAACTACAGTGTATTCAGTTAAATTACAGATGTGTACATTTATTATAATAAAAAAAAACGATTACGGTGTAAAAACAATTGCTAATACTACAGGATAGCTTTTTAGTTTTTTTTAAAGGAAATCGGGCATTTTTTAATGTGGCCTGAAATTTCATGTAATTTGTTGGTAATTTGCCGAAATCAATGCATGACACATTTTTTTTATTCAAACACCACAATGATTTCCTCAACAAAAAAAAATTAGCAGTGAAGAATTCGTATTTTTTATATTTTAGTCGTATAATATTCTTTCGACTTTTTCCGTTTAAAAAAGCGCCCGTGCAGCCCCGCGTCGCGATCAAGTACACTTTTTTCGAGCACGAATACCCACTGCTCATTCTCGTCGGCACTCACCCTGTGTGAACGCGGGCAGCTGACGACTTTATTGTGCTCGTCACAACATTAAAAGGTTCAAATTGATTTTGCATGTTCTGCACAATCTCCAGAAACGTTTTAAGAAAATTGCGTTTTACACCATTTGAACGGATGAACAATTTTTTGCCCGCTTTTGGCAACGAACGAATGACTTGCTCACCGCTATTACCCAAAATTACACGCCGACGTCTTTGGAGCGAGGCTCCTATAATCAGCGTGGTTTGGGGAAGCTCCCCTTCTACGTCTCGGTTTCTTACGCTAAAATTATTTCTTCGCGTGTATATCTTGAGCGACATTTTCCCCAACCGCAAATCGGTATTTTTAGAAAAAATTGTTTATAGTGGGAACTGTCATATGATTACTGAACAACACATCGAAAGTTGGCTGTGATATTTAAAATGTTAAATTTTTATTTAAACTGTTATATTATAGTTTATGGACTTGAGTTATTATTGACGATGGTTATTAATTGGTTATTAATGACGATTATTTGGGCTATTATTGACGATGGTTTAAAAAAATACAATTTATTTTTAAATTTTGAATGCGTTTAAGAAATTTGAGTAACTGACTGATTGTTCGGTAAATGTCGATATTATTTTAAAAATTTGAAAGCGTTAAAAAAATTAAGTAACTGATGAATTATTTGGTGAATGTCATCTCTATTTGTGCTGGTTCTATTTAGTGTATTGCGAAATAGTTAATAGTTGAGGAGAAATTATTTTATTAACTATTTTATCTCGATTTAATGCGCAATAATCAACGACGTTTTTATGATACGTTAACATGTATGTGGCAATTGAATGCGGGTTGTAGATGAGTTCTATAAATGTGTCAAATTTGACATGAACGATTAGTTGTTTGACATGCGCGTTGAAATGGGCATGTAATACACGTGATCAGCAATCAAACTTGAGTGCATTGATCATGACGGTTTTCTCTATCTGTGTCATCGTTTCATGCATGATACAATAATACAAGGCATTGTTCATTTATTGGATAACTGTGGAAATTGTAAGTGCCCAACAAGATTAAATGTGAAGTCGTCTTTTTCCTTAAATAAATTAGAGCCAAAAGTTCATATTGGAGCTCTCTGAACTTATTTTTTTTTTGCATCCTACAAATGCTATGCTATGGAAACAAGCATATACTTTCGTGAATCAAGAACACTCGGTTTTCTCTTATCATAATGATTGTTTTGGGACTGGATAGTATACAATTTAAAGTAAAAAGAAAATTTCTGTATTTATCCCAAGAAAAAGTACATGTAGATACTTCTAGTTATTGCGTACACCATTTGGAAATCAATAATAATATCATTCCAGCGATGGTGAGAGTCGCAAGCGAAATTTTATAGTTTTAATTTTTAATGATACAAAATAACAAACGCCCGAAACTGTCGTTCAAATTGTCATTTCAAACGACAAATTATTTTACAATCGGGAACAATAGAAATAAAAAGTTTGACTCCCTATCGCAGGAAATGATAATGTTATTCTACAAATGTTTGCTGGATGTTAGACCATGTTTTGCAATTTAACTATCCACCTTTGCACGACAAAACATAAACTGCGGTTATGTCTCGTTCTGCTGTGCAAACTTTGTAATCATACGTTACAAATTTAAAGATTAGAAGCACACGCAGCACGCACTCGAAAAACAACGCACTTATCAATATTGTCGTTGTCAACAATATTGCGGGGTACATGTACTGACTATAACTGACAACTGTGAGAGATAAGACATTCCGGCAATTATAGGTATGTCTTCTCTTTTTAGTGGCGCTACTGTCATTATCTGACGGCGTGTGCCAACAGTATCAATGACGTAATTCGATTTCTCCAACATTGGCGCAATAATCGCCAAGTTATTTAACTGCATAAAATGGATTAGTGTTGGAAGGTTTAGTGTTGTGAGGTTTCCGTGAGGTAAATGGTGAGCTACAATAAAACAATTTGCATGCAAGGAACGTTGCCCGTCGAAGTACTACAGTTATATTAGTAAACTTCGATTTAAAAAAACAAACGTTTGAACCCCAAATGACGTAATCAGTGAATTGAATAGTTATGAAAAGTGAAATCGTCCTGCTGGGTATGTGTCATTGGTCTCTTTCATTCGAGAAATTATTTTTATAACTTAGCTACACACCAAATTAATCGATTATTTTTGCAAGGTAATCGAGTTTTTAACAAAAATTTGTAAACATTTGTTAAGCAAGCAGCCATTTGCTTCTCCTTTGGACCTTTTACCTGTATTTTTTAGTTCGTAAAATGCACATAATCATACAAAAAAAAATGATTTGATAATGTGCAAATGTATTTTTCGCATGCGTGTGCCCTATGTTTTACATGTTATAGTTTGTTCCGTTATCTCAAAACATACACCGCACAAGTGGACATGCATTGTTTGCTAATAATTCTCATCGCAATCCAATACAAGTACTAGCGTACCAGTGTACTCCCTATCTGGTTATTTAATTCAGAAATCTCGAAGTTTATACCGAATGACTTACCTGCTGAAACCGGCACAGCCAAAGCTATAAATGCAACCAAGACAATGGATTGCAGAAGCATGGTGATCATCGATGATTTCATGGCGCCGTCAGTTCAGTATATTCACAACGCTGATCAAATGGCTATGGAAGAACAGTTGTCTCTGCTTTCCAAATCGTTTCTGCTGCCCTGTCGTTGCGTCTGTCCGCAAGGTTAAATCGAAGTGGTAATTTATGGAGACGTTTCAGTTCCAGTCACGTGATGTATCTATCGTTGGGTATCTCCATAAATTGATGAGCGAACTGTCTGTCACCAACACGATTGATGAGCGCTTTGTATTACGGCGTGGGGTTGGTTATCTGGTGTGTCAGTTTCTGAGTGCTGAACCTGGTTTCCAAACTATGTGTCGTCACAGATTTCACCTTGACAGTTGAGAATTTTTTGTTTGATAAAATTGTTATCGGCATTGCTTACCTGTTAGCCCGTTCCACAGGTGACGCAGATTCACTTATTTTATTACAAATACTCGTCTAACCATCATAATTGCAAAACCGTGTACTTTGTCGTCGCACGTAACGTGCACGATAAACGACAACATTTAATGGGAAATGTACTGATTTTATCAGAAATATCTTATTTCGATTATATATTATATCTTATATAGTTGCGTATAGGTATTTCACTTCTGAAGAAAATAGGTTCTAGTGACTTTTAGACTGTAGACATTTTTATTTAGCAATTTCCACCAAGTCTCTTGACAAATAGGAGTGTCACCTAGGGGGTTAAACGTGGCACCAGGTCATGCAAATTCAAGATGGCCCTTTCTGTATAAACTTGGACATTTATAAAATCGATCTTGTAAATAAAGATAAAAAATATCACAGTCCATATAGACAATATCGAATTATAATGATATTCACTAATTCATTCTAATTTTCTTAAATTGTCTTTAAGGATAATTAATTTAAAATACTGAGTTTTGTCTAACTTTTAATTTTTTTTAGATCGGTTCCCATTTTTGAGACCCAGTGTATAGTATTGATAAGCCTGAAACATGAGCATGCGATCTTTGTTTTGAAAATCCGCTTTGGTGATTTCAGTGCTTTATTTCTCAAATCAATGACGCATCGCTGATATCTCCTCACTCTAAAAGACTGTCTTGCCGACTTGGTATGCAATGTACGTACGCAGAGTGAGATTTGTCAAAATGATTATATAATATAAAAGCTTTACGGTCCACCGCGCAAATAAGACGGTTGACATGTTCAGATATTGCGAAGTAGTACCGATATCCTTGTTATCGCCTGGTGGCCGAAACACGAGATAAATCACTGTACCATGTGATAAAAATTGTCAGTTTAGTTGACGTTTTATCTGCAATAATTGTAAAACTTAACCTTTTCTAGGTAAGCTTTATTTTATAACCGCAGTTAAATATCTGTGTGTGACGAGAAGACAGCATCTGCCATTGTCCTTCGACTCATTTCTGGTATTGTTATGAGGGCATCTCCGCTTCAGGTATAGTGCACACTGTAGATAACACATGCATGCAATTTTACTAGTCCTATAAAAGTCTTGATTTTGTATGCGAATTGATTTATTGATAGGATCCAAGGCATTTATTATTTACATAGGAATGATGATAGGGTCCAGCTTCCGAAAGCTTATATTGCTTAGCGTCGAAGTTATTCTTAAATATCAGATGATTGAGGCACGTGCATTTATTTGCCTATTTTATTGGTGCATGAGCATTAATCTTAAATAGCTAGTGATATTTGTTCTTGGTAAATCAGCAGTGGATTCCAATTTTAACATATTAATTTCATGCCTACAGTCTTTGATATTGGCTCGCGGAATTTCACGGAATATGCCAAGGTAACAACCTTGAAATAAAGAGCTTGCCGACTGCGTGGCATTTTTATGGATCTTGTATTTGGGCGTGCGCAGCTCTTCCGCTGTGTCGAAATAGGCACTTAGGAAATCATTAAATTTTTATCGGCCATTTTAGGGTCTCTAGCTTTTCGAACCTAAATTTGAGGTGAATTATCTACTCTTGAAAGCTACAGTTTTCGGTTGAAGAGTTGGAGCCCAATAAGGATTTAAGTAACTTGAATGCTGTGTGCAAAGCATTTTGTCAGTCGATTTTGTGGAGCATGGCGCGACCCTAGCGTTAGTTTTTCGAAACGTTTTCTGGTATTTTCTTAAAGACGGTGGACGGACTTCAGTGGAGGAGTTCTATTTCTTAGCTGCCGAAACCTTTGTTAGATTTATCACCAGATAAACTCTTCTATGCCGTTCGGTTCTTTGGCTTTAATGCTATTTCTATGTTTGTTGCCTTTTAAAATTAAAAATATAATACTTTGCTACTTGACTACCGGTACTAATTGAGATTATAATTGGCTTTGACTATTCGGTATTCGACTAATAAAATAAGGTAACCTCTGTGGACCAGGACAGCACCAAAAAAAGCGTGAAAACGATGCAAAGTTTATTTCGTAGATTTTGTATGCTGTTAAATTTGTTGTGCAATGTTCATGATTTTTAGATTTTGTTTAGATATGGAAATTACCCTCACTAGTAAGAGATTCTGTTCCCCTCGTGTTGCTTCGGTAATGTCTGAGGGCCAGTGAGGGGGTTACATACATTCGATACATTAATTATTTGTTGGCTTAGTCGATGGTCAATTATTTTGACTCGCGCGAGTATACCGTAGCTCGATTGAGAAAAAAAAAGGAAGTGATATATCTTCACCGCTAGCTAAACCAACCTTTGAGTTCGGGTAAAGCTGAAAAGACTCTTTTTTTTTGTAAGGTGCCAGTTGATTGAAATTGGAATTGCACCGGATTCCCAACTTCCGTTTCCGATCCAAGTTGAAAAAACTGTTTTTTCCTCTCCTTTCCTTTCGATTGCCAGTACTCTGTTTACTAACCACTTTAGCCGTTCGGCGAACTTTTACTTTCTCGCCATCTTATCGAGACGTCTTTCGCCACTGGATTTCAACTTCATTAAGGAGGCCTTCTTATCGGGAAAATCCTTAAACGCATCGGGATTGTGATTTTTTTTTGGCGGCGGCGGCATGGACCAATAAACAGGCCAGGCTTTATCGAGCGAATTTTCGGCAGTAGACCATCGTTGGCCGTCAATTTCCTGAAACCTTTTTTTATTTATTTTTCACGGGCAAAACTACAATTCCGTCGTCACTAACGTAAATAAGTTAGACCGTACGAGGTTTATCGAAAGCTATGAAACGACAGATTTGAACAGCATCGTTTTGTATTTTATCAACACCATGCTGTAAATATGCCGCGTTCTTTTTTTTCTTCTTTTATATGTTTTATCACATAAAATCTGGTGTAACCAATAAATCGCTGAACGACCGTAACGTGGCTATTGTGGTGTTGATGCACTATTTAGGGTATATATCGTCCCTCAAATACAAAATCCCAATAAAATAGGATTTCCTACTGTCTTATCGCGAACCTGTTCACCAGCCAAAAATATTTTGATATTCCGATTGTCACAATAAATGGGCAGCAGTAGGGCGATCAGTGACAGTGTGGGAAATTCATTTAAGCAGAAAGTTCAGCAAAAAGTGCCGAAATCGGGGGGGGGGA
>JAUJYS010001308.1:0-17894 GCA_033995665.1 Melogona broelemanni | reverse complement strand
CCCTGCCCCTCACATATCTCCATAGAGACACGAGGGTGCAGTAGTCCTGTGGTGCACTAGGCGCTACGGTGACTTTTGAAAAAAAAAAAAAAAAAAAGTGTTTGTCTCGTATGAAATAATTGTCTGTAAGGTAAACGCATATTTTAAGTAGTCGGCAGCTTTGAAATTATTCCGCAGCTGATGGAAAACCGCAAGTACAGATATGCAAGCCATACTTTTGACGCTGAACGTGCGATCTGTCTTTTCAGCTCTTTGGATGATGTACGCCGTGGGGATGCGGTGTCCAAAAACGTGGGTCGATTTGACAGTTACAAGGAGATGCGGTAAGCGTTTTCGGAATATGGTGCGTTGGAAATGCGCGCGTTGGGATAGAACATGAGGTAATGTCAAATGTCGTTAACATATTTTGAGAGCCCGACTGTTCGCCGATATCTTACGAAGAGTTGCGCCGCACGAAGCGGAGCTAGTTTCTAAACTTTCGACCTTGTTAGTTGAAGAGAAAAAAAAAACCGAATGTATTCGATCGTCTGTTTTTTTTTAAACATCTACACAGTTTCTAGTTCCTCTTATGGCTATTGCAAGTTCCTTTATCGGCCCTGTGATCAATTTGCAGCACATAAAGAACGTTTTAACACACCAAAACATTTTATGCCGGCATTTCCTATAAATTCTACATTATCATCTAGGCCTAGGCCTGTAGTAATCTGTCACAACAGGTGGCAGTTTTACGGTCCCGTAGGCCTCCCACAATCACCAAAAACAGTGGCACTACAACTCACCCAGGTCAACGTCACTATCGATCTAAACAAAATCCACACTGAGCGTCGAATTACCACTCGATCTTCGTAATTTCCATCTCAGAAAACGCCGCAACGAAACCATTAACCAACGCCGCCGCCATCTTGCTCGTCCCGGGACTATCCCCCTCCCCAGCGACTCTCTCTCGGCATTCTCCGAACCGGTGGTCGGCGTTAGCAGCCGATTCACTAAGTAGCGCTCGTGACGTCTAGCTCGCACTTCGGTTTTCCGAACAACCAGCAGCACCCAATCCCATCCAGTTAATGGACAGATTTGGCGCGAGTTTGTTTTTGCCGCGTCTCACACATGATTTTTAATGAGTAAACACGTATTTTGTACTACGGTACTAATCGAACTAGGTAGACTAGGCCAAAGTTGTATAAACTAACTTGTGTAATCCGTAACAACGAAGAAAAGTTATCTCATGATGATTTATGTAAAAGCCCTAACGTAAATGAAACGTTTTCGTATATGGATTTATATGCAAGCCCTCCTCGAAGACGCTCGAATGACACAGCGGCCCTCACCCATACCATGAAAAGGGGAACGTGATACTTATAAGGAGAGTAAGTTTTGATGGCCAATTTGGACGTTGATTATTACAAGGAAGTGCGATAAGATTATTAACGAGTTTGGGATGGATGAGGTGGAAGAGCAAACTAATTTAGAGATAATGAACCCATATGATTGGCATAGCTCCTAAGTTCATAAAAATTTATGCTTTTTTAGCGATATCTCTTTAGTCGCTCTTATTAATAAATACGGCCTGTGGATCTGCTACTGCGAAATGTGAAATTGCAATATTCCAATACGTCATAAATATATGGATTTTTTAAAAGATGCGATTGATTTTACTGCCTTCAATAATTTCAAATCAACTAGATTTTGTCTCTTGCAGTTAGTCAGCCATTAGTGAAACCTTTTGGCAGGGGGTAGCAATCTCTAGCTCCATGGGAATCAATGTACGGTAGAAAACATTTGTGTTATTATATTTAAATTTGTTTAGTTTCCATCACTGGCATTTCATGTCAGTGGATTGGGCAACGGTACGTGCGGTTTTCTTTCGCCACCCTGTAGAAATAAAAGTTTTATCGTTGTTCTCTATTCATTTCGACGGTCCTATTTAAAATCTAAATTCGAGAGACACCGGGCACAAGTGGAGCCCGTTGCTCAACAGATATCGGCTTTCAATAAAAAAAAGTAACGGTATCCGATGTGCTGATATAACCGGTGTAACTTGGGGGTGGCGGTGGAGGTTATGGGGCAACGCGCAAAGCCGAGCAATAGAGCAAGGTCTGCCGTGTGTTCGGCACGGCTTCGGGCTATCTGGCATAATCGTGGTCGAAATGGGTTGCGGACGCGGAAGCGGTATACGAGAACAGATTGGCCCGGCGCACTAAAAATTTGGGTCTAAAGTTTTCCTTGGCGATTTCCAACAAGGTCGTGTTTTGGTTACACGCGTGTGTACCTCGGGGGCGGGAACGGAATTATCTCTGTTCGTCCACCGAAATGACCCGATTTCGATGGAAATTTCGAGCGTTGTGCGTGTGGTAAAACGACAACGGTGTCTGGGCTCAGGTGATGTAGTCGTACGAATCTGCTCCCGAATTATTTTTTCGAAAAAAGGTTTCGAGAAAATCATTTTGAAAAGTGGTTATCCATTATTGTGGTGGACATTGAGTTGTGTCTATTTAGATAACGCTTCGTGAATCGCTCCTTTGACCTTGTATATTTTTATCGATATTTGCTGATATATCTTTTTGGGATTAACCAAGCATTTGCTAAACCGTCTGAACGTGCATTCTAAGATGAAATATTTACAAAGGAACGCAACGCTCAGAATCGCTTTCCCTTCAAATTATGCCACGCGCAATCACACAATATACAAGTTTGTCGAAGAAAGTCGTCTTTTATAGCTGCCATTTTTCTAACGCAAAGTGCACGTGCTTATTTGCAAACACAACGTTTTACTGTGCAAAATGTAAAAACGAATAGTTGTATTCAAATTTCGTTTTGCTACCATATGAAATGATAGGGAAAAAAATTGTCAATTGAATAAAATAATAATAATAATATAATAAGAATTTGTCATAGGTTAAAAATGGAAATTCTTGTTTTCGAATACGTAGCTGGATTTCAGCTCAACTATAATAGTAAGAATAATTTTGAGCCTTAAGGAAAGTGGAATACAAAATGAAAGATATACACACAAAACCATATCATGACTGCGACGATTTCTGACATTATTTGTGGAATTATCCTCATCTTGAAGTTTTTGTGTTTTTTTTATCTCCGTCCGGTTCTAATCTTTTTTATTTCATTGAAGATTGTCGGACGTCTGGTTTTGGCTTCCCCTTTCCCACATTTATATGCCAACCGTTCCGTTTCTTTCAACATCTATTTCCACTCGAGAAATAAATAAAATTATTCCCCCAAGGGTCGATACGATAGCGTAGAGCTAGGCGCTGAGATAAGCAGGAGCTGTTTCTGTTGCGAGACTGTGACGAGCCCTTTCCCGTTGCAGAAATGCAAACACATTTAAAAAAAAGTCATGGCAAAACTAGTCACTATTTCTATGAATGTTCATATGCATAAGGTCCATCGGCTAAAATATAAGAATTGACATTTTTTGGCGTTGTTTTTCCAGAAAATAGATTTCGCTTGCATTCAAAAGAATTGAGTGAGTTTCTTGTCCGCGAATACATGCGATGGAACCGCTGATATCGGATAAAATCGTAGTAAAAAAAAAAACAAGTTGATGTTTGCTGACATTCAAACCGAATTCAGTTCTATATATTCTGTTCTGATAAATGACATTTTGAGATTGAACATTATATTGGACTAAATACTCCGACCGTACAATGGACTTATTTGGCTATGCACTTTTTCGTTTGAACGCTAAATTCAGTGACTGACGGTATCTAAGGTTACCAAAGGTTGAAAATACGAATAGAATGTGCATAAAAGTGTATTTGACTGTATGGAATTTTCCAAAAATGTTTTTGGAATCGATATTCTTGTCTGATAGGAGTCTCTCAAGCAACTAAAGGTTACAAGATGTCTCTCAATTGCCAAGCAACTGCATCGAATACGTGTTTGAACCCGTGGGGAACAGATCTAAATCTAATCCATATGTCAATACTACATTTTTTGGTAAGTAACTCGATTTTTTTTTCTCGCGCTAACCACCACAGTGACGCACATTGGAGTAACGACCGTTCTCGACAAAGTAATCATATTTACGTATAGACATCCTAAATAATGTTTGTAAAAATGCAACATCTACTCGTACGCCATAGAAGTATTCCTGTGTAGTGTGGCGTTTTCGCGTTTTTTTTTTAAATGGCACTGTTTTTGTGACATTAACGTATGATGTGCTCAGAAATAAGATTTGACGAAAAAGATGGTTTCATTTTTTTAGAAAGGGTATTGGAAGAGTAAACACGGATAGATACGCAAAGGGAAACAGACAGAAATAAATGTTCGGAACGAATATACACTATTGTGACCAGTAGTGTCATTATGCGCAGGGTCCAAAGAATAAGAAACGTTTCCAAACGTTGATCTCAATGCTTCTAGCAAACGCGAAAAACATTTTCTTTGGGAAAGGGGTATTATTTTGATTTTTTTTGTTACTATTCTACTTGTACTGTACGAGTATACTGTACAGAACGACATGATGTTGTATTTTGCAATGGTCTGTTCTGTTTTTATCTGCTTTGTGCTATGCGTCTCGCCAACTCGAGTCGTTCGTTACCCCCAGTCTTGTCTTGAGTTTTATCGTTGTTTTAATAAATGCTGTTCTTTTTTGGCGTCATCTTTCTTGAAAACTTCACGAGACGTTCTCGAAAGAGGCTCAGTATGAGACTAAGGGTCGCATGAGGATATGTGGGGAAAAACGAAAAGGAAATTAACCGGGTCAAGAGTGAATTGGGACATGTGGGGGACATGAAGAATACGCCGTGAAATGATACGTGTTCGCTGGCGAGAGTACGAGCAGTTGCTATACAATAGAGCGGACAGTTTCGAAGAGAGTTGTGAAAAATATGAGTCGCATATTTGGAGATGACGGGTGCGCGGCAGAGAAGGATGGAGTGAGGAAAAATACCGACAGATAGTGGCGAAATGTCAAGAGAAATACGTATGTATTTTGGAGACTCAACGCCTCCCCCAACATCACCACCACCACCACCACCCCGATAAGACCGACGCGAATGCGAGCTAGTGAGAGAACGAATTTCGACGCCCGAGAAAGCAGAGAGATGAACGGGGAATAGACGCGATAACAGACTCGCGCATCTGCTAAGCATGCACAGAGAAAAATGGTGATGCGTTCAGTTATAGCCACCCCCCGTGAACTGTACACGGGTCGTGGCCGGTTGGGAGCATCGGAGATGTCCCTGGGAAGTTCCATACGTGGTATCGATCCTAAATGACTCATGACATCACAGTTTAAAAGGTTGTCTCGGTTAACGATAGTTTGTCGCTGTCGTTTATGGCACACTCTACATACTGTAGGAAATGCATATTTACAATTTACAATTCACAAATCTGAAATGTATATTAAATATTTACATTAAAATCAATACTGTGAATAATCAATACTAAGAATTTATTAATTTATTCGTTTTTAAATATAGATGTCATTTATATTTTTATATTAATGGATTTATTCATAACCAGCTACCGTAACTATTTTGCTTACACATACGTTTAAACCGGTGTGTATGAACTTTTTAATTATCAGTTATATTTTGATCATAGCCATTTTGGAGATCAATTCACCAACTCAGCAAATGTTGTTTGTCTTTTAAAATATACAAATTGATAGCCGTGGTGCAGTAAACTGTCGGCTATTGTCGGCTGAAGCAGAAAATCAATTTTTGGTGAGGGCCGATGTGTTGGTGAGGGGAGTGGGGAAGCTTACGAGAGGTGGAGGAAGGGTGGTGGGGGCTCACTTGACAGCTATCGCCTCTCCGCTTGTGTACACAGATTCGGAGAGAAAGAGTTTTTGGAAAACGGTGGCCTGGATGAGACCACCAATACACTACGGTATACACGAAAATCCACATACACACCACACACGCATACACACATAAAGAGACGATTGAACGAAAACCAGGGAAGTCGAGCAACATATATTTGGTACAGGAAGCGGCGGAAAGACGAGCTGACAGGGATGGAGGTGTGTGTGTGTGTGTGTGTGTGTGTGGCGGGAGGTTCACGGCGAACGCGAATGCACATCGGGCCTCGAGTTCCTGGTGAGAAACGTCACCACAGAATGGCCTGGCTCACAAAACGGGGAGACAATAGTATGGACGGGTGATTCAAATAAGGTGAAAGGCCTGACCTTGCTTCAAGATTTTCTTTAGGCAACAATATTACATTGTACATTTATATTATTATATTTGTTTATACAATTTTCGTCGTTCATACTTTGTATACTATATTAGTGTGACTCATGTATTTTAGGAGATTAGATTTATTTTATTAGATATTTTGTTCATTCGATATTTACAATGGGTTAGCTTTTAATAACTAAGTCCTACTCGTTTTTTGGCAAAGAGATATCGGTCTTAATTTACTATTACTTTTGCTTGAAGAACGAAGCCGCCGTGAACATTACATTTACGACGAGGAATAGAATATGTATTTAGTGAAGGTAATAAAGCAAAGGAGCCTTTGGAAATAGAAAATGAGATCATGCGCGAGTGAACATGGCAAATGAAACGTCCCAGAAACTGATTTAAAATATACATACTAATGGACAAAAAATGATGCAAGAACAGGCCTTAATTTTTTTCAAGCGATTCTGCACCCTCCTTTCACTTTGCCTTCGGGCAAGAAGCGGTGGAGTAGGAAAGTTGGAAGGTGACAGAATGTTTTTTTTTGGGGGGTTTGGTTTGTCGCGAGGAGATAAATTTCGGATGACACACACAGATATATAAACACACGAAATAGGTAGGGTGGTGGTGGTGGTGGTTATGGGGGTGGGGTGCGTTGACATACATCTACGTTTACAGCGGCGGAGGAGGGGGAATCGGCGGCGGGGCGGAAAAAAACAAAAGATTGCCTGGTTGTTTTGAAGACTGTGAGACACCTTTGCAGAAGGGCTTCTCGCCGCTCCACTGTCTATCAGCCCGACAGCGGCGCTCGGCCTGACCGACCAGGGTGTACCCGTCTCGACATTTGTACTTGACGATGGCGTTGTAGGCCGTCGTCTCGTACGAGGCGCGCCCGAACGATGGGTCCTCAGGCGCCGGGCAGTGGACAGCTGTAAGAAAGAGAGTGAGAGACAATGGGGAAAAATCAGTGCACATTGTTCATTAGCACACACACCTAAAAACTTTTTTGTACTGGTTTTGTTTGTTAAGGAAGCTTTCCAACTTAATCGTCGCAAACCCTCTCAGGGGGCGACTTGGTCATTTTGAATTTGGCCTAGTCTAGCACGTTGTCAGGTACATGTACACTGTACCTGACAACGTATAGGCACAGACAACGTCACGGCTTTATTTGAATGAAGGCCGAAAAATTCGTGAGATAAATTCGGTAATAAAAACTATGTTGAATAATGTTTTAACTATGTTTAGGAAAAGTAATTTGATCATTTTATTAATTTAATGCGATAAAAATATTAATTATTAAAACGCTAAAAAGTGTAATTAATTGTGTAGGATGCGTCTATGTAATAAATTCTAATTTTTGGAAGAAATATTCAATTCTCGGCATACCAAAACATGTTGTTAAAAAGTATATTTTAGACCCTCGTTTTCCAAACTCCTGGAAAATAAAAAATAATAAAACGCCATTCATAACCTTAATAACCTCTATAAATCGCCATTAACTTGTATTACATGGGGCTCCGCCATTATAATCTGTGGCTTTCCGGGGCTCCGGCAATAAAATTTGTTCTAAAAAGGGCTCCGCGAGAAAAAAAGATTGGGAAACACTGTTTTAGACCATGTGAAGACATTGCTAAAACACTTAAAAAATATTCACATTTTTAAATTCCCCAGTTTTGAGATACCGGCTCTTCAATCAAGAATTGCTGGTGCTGTTGTACCAGGCGTAGCCAAAAAGCCGCTGCCCCGCGTAAGTTGGCATTTACCGACCATAGCGCATAGAAACCACACGAGCATCTAAGCAATGCGATGCAGTGCGCAATCGGGGGCAATAAGAAGCAAGTGGAAAAACGGGTGTTAAAACGCGTTCGGTAGGCAAAAATCACATTTCTCTCGTACAATGCGGAACAAATAATATTTGTGCTGAAAGGGCTTGTTATTAGCGAGTCAACTGATGTGATTAAAAATGGTTCAGGTGGGTACAAACTTCACGTACGTAGAGCAGCGTATGTTTCTTTTTATCAATTAGTGCAACGGTGGCCGAAGTTGAAATCCGCCAGCTATCGCGTATAGCATCGAAAAACCACAAGGGCCGCAGCAGTTTACACAAGAAATCTACTGTGTCGGAAGCTCGAATCTCCGCTTTCACTTGAGCGACATCTCTCTACGCCCGGCGTGAATAAAAACGCGGCGGCATGGCTGGAATGGGGCAAGGCTGTCGATTGAGAATTCCCCGATGGCTAGGGAAGAATAGTGAGGCTGGGGCTTTGATAGAGGCGCGAGTAGGGAGGGGGAGTAGTGAGAGAGAGTGACGTCGTCGAGACGTGACAGCTTGTCTGATGGATAGAGAACAAACCGGCACCAAGGTCCTGGTCCAAAGTTTTTCTCCGGCGCTGGTGCGGTTGATGTCTCCGGGGACATTCCCGCGTTTTGGTGGGGAGTGACGTCAGCGAACAAGAATAATTGACGAGCGTGTTGCGCTTCCACGCCAATGTGCGGTGGCCGAGATTGTCCCAACTTGGTGGGCTATTTCTTAGCGTCGATTAAGTTGGTGATAAAATATTTTACCCCCGTAAACTCAATGCTAATGAAATTGTAACATTTTGTAGGGACAAGTTACGTCAAGGGAGGGTAATTTTAGTTTTTTTTTTTTTTGCTGCATGTGAATATTTTAAGCTGCCAATAAACAGTAACAAAATTGCCATTTTTATAGGGTTTGACATGAAATTATATACGAGTGAGGATAACTCCATAGTATTTTTCTCAATTTTATAAATATTGTCAAAACATCAAGAAAGATTATGAGAAAAATTCTTGAAACATATTCACGTGCTTTGGCATTTTTAATCTCCAGTCTGGTATTGTTCTATAAATGTTGAGCTGCTTTTTTTTTAACAACTGTCGCACTAGCATGACTTTTATCGACGTGATGTAAGCTTAACAAGAAAGTGCATGACTGTTAAAATGTTGCCTCCCCGGAACCAGCCTCATAAATAGAATCAATTACATCGGCTATCGCGCAGCTTGCCAAGATGATATTTGCCAAGTCAATTACAAGTAGAACAGCGTGCTAACTTAAAAGGCGTATATACTGCTACTCAATCGAATAGTCTGGCAAATAATGGCCTTTACGCTAACATAGGGATAAAACAGTATACACGTATATCTTGACTAAAACTTATTTTGTTTTGTTTAAAAACGCCCGTATTTTTTAGCACGATTTCTACTAAACAATCTTCAAGAACGAACATATTTTTTCCCAATAGAGGGCGCTTTTAGATTTTTTTATATCCTCAAGAAAAGAACACATATCATCTATTTAAAATAGATAGCGCTGGTATTGTCTATCAAGATGACTTGTATTTAAAAAAAAAATTAAATATAATCTCGAGGGATTTCGTCGAAATTCTTGCTCTTCGAGATGGTTCGTGTGCATTGATCCATTTGTTAAATAAATCATTATTACTATCTAGTGCATGCATTACAGCGCGTTTCAATCCCATATCCGATGGTTGGAGAATAAATCGCGCAAAGCGCCACCTACCAATGCACGTGGGCAGGGTTCCACTCCAAAGGCCATTTTCCCGGCAGATTCTCACCGAACGACCGCTGATCTCGTAGCCGTCCAGGCAGAAATATTTGACGCGGCTGTTGAAGAACAGCGAGTCTACTTCGCGATAACCGCTCGAGATGTGACCCGGGTCGCCGCATGATATGGCTGTAAAAAAGAAGAAAAAAGTACCCTATCAGTTTAAAAAAAAAAATAGAGCGCTCAGCAACCTTTAAACATATGTTGCAAATGCCAACGGCTATTAACGCAACAGCTGGTACAATCTCTAATTGGGCTCTTAGGACATGTTGGCTCTCTCACTTTGGTCAAATAATAAGTTCAAGACACGTAGTCCAAGAATAGACATCCTTGACATCATAGCAATTTTTTTTTATTCACCTATTATATTTTTTATTATTATAAATTATAGACTCAACAGTGTATTAGTATTGCTCATTCTCAAGGTATACGGTTATAACATCTACTGTAAATGTATGCATTTATTATTATTTATTATTATAAATAATAGAACGAACGATGTATTGGTGTTGCTCGTTCTACATGTATAAGCTTATAACATCTACAGTAAATCTATGCGTTTGCCATACAGTTTTTTTTTGGTAGATGTAATGTTAACAGCTAAGTTGTGTTGAATTGCTTATAATTAATTTTCGTTCTTTAATGTGAAAAGGTTACTTATTTGATTTAAAGGTTTTGCTAATTTTTATTGATCTTAATTAAAAGGTCTTACAAATTTGAACTTTAGTTGATGTGGGGGTCATTGAACGGTACCCTATGTATCCGTTGCTTAAAAACAGTCGACATTTCGGTTTGCAATAGATCGCGAGGTCTATTTGCAAACTATTTTGTCAACAACTTTGACGAGATTACGATTAAAACTATGCACCGAAGAGATGAAAAGGTGCCGACTTTGCTTTTAACTCAAATCTAGTTATGCGTCATTTTTCTTAGGAATTTCGTGTTTCTCCTATTGGATGCGTCGGCATTTCGGCTTATTTCTTTTACGATTTGAGCCAGCAAAACTGGTGGCATATCTGAATAGTAAAACGCCCCGCGCCGACACGTAAAACTTTCTCTCTACTAATGAAGACTGTCCTTTAGTGCGCAAACAGCGATGGAAATCGGATGATGAATGTTTATCTGCGTGCGCCACGGTAAGCAAATTAGATCGGTTACGCTCTTTGATGTCCGCGTGTATTCGAGGCGTAATAGAGAAAAATAAGAGTTTGCGAAATAGCGTAATGTGATCCGGGGGTTATGTCTTCGCACGACAACATCCGATCGCAATTAAAAATAATTTTCAAGTGAGTTTAAAGAGCTTACCATACATAAATATTCTGTATGAAAAATAAAAATATATATCACTAATGCTTGTACACATGATAAAGAAATACGATTTCCGCAGTAAAAATATTTAATTAAATATTTTAAAATAAATGAAAAAAATCTGATTAAATAAATAAATAAAATAAAATAAATCAGTTATATGAATCCGATAGTCGGACACTTTTATTCTGTCAGTTTAAAAAAAAAAAAAAATCATTTAAATTTCAAAAACGTTCCTTGAAAACGAAAGATCAAAACGATTCTATCAGATAAAAGTATTTTTCAAATAAAAATATTACTACCAAATATTTACAATTTCATTACATACTAGCAAGAACCTGGAGGGGTCTATGGTAGGGGTACTATTACAACGATGGGTGCGTCCATCCATAGATAATAAATTAAAGGGATGGCAATGGTGCCTAAGCAACAGAAGGGGAACACAATTTTTTGTAGTAATATTCAATACAGTGAGTGTAATTTTCCCATTAAATAAAATAAATAACAGCTCCGCAGTTTCGCGCGTAGAAGTGTAGATCGTACGTGATCTCGCAAACCCTACGTCCCATAGAAAAAAGCAAGAATGTCCACTTACGACTACATTCGAGGTCGGGCCCGAACCAGTGGGCCGTCCCGTTGTACAGGATGCACTTGGCCCGAACGAATCCTTTGGTGGTGTAGCCCGAAAGACAGGTGTACTGCAGGGTGGTGTCCACCTCGAACTGCTTGATGTGTTTGGGCGCGTTGTGCTGCGCGTTGTGGATGGTGGGCGGTGCCTCGCAGTAAACTGGATGCACGTGAACAACTGAACATTATTGCCGGCACGGTTCTCGGGCCGCACGGGCTACTACGTCACGTAACAATTCGTGAATTATAATATTATGGAGGTTCAAAACGAAAGGCAGTCACGCTAATAAATCGAATAATAAATCGATATTGCCAATTGAAATTGGAAATTTTAATCGCGCTAATTAATCAATTGCGTAAAATTCGGGAGATGTCGGTCGGGAATCGATCCCACGATCACTGGCATAGAAGGCGAACACGCTAACCACTATACCACACGGCACCTCCATTATACCAGGTATCTAGTAGCAGTGTTCGAAAGTGGGCCAAATACATGTAGGTGTACCAGGTCGAAATCGATTTTTAAAAATTGAAAGTGAAATTTATAAACAAAAACAGTATACCTGAACAGATCGACCCCAAATTTCTACCAGATATTTTTCAATAGATTAACTAAATACTTATGTCGTATCAAGAGTCTGAAAGTGAGCCAAATAGGTGTACCTGGTAGTGGTTTATGGATAATTCAATCCGTATTTTTAATATTACACACGTAATGTGTAGGTTTTTATGGATCAATGAAAAGAAACGCGGTGAGACTGCCTTCTGTTTTCCCTCTGTTAACGAGATTTGTTTGGCGACATTTATCACTATCCTTTCACGGAATTCGAAATTGGCCACTGGCATTGAAATGACAATTCACGTTTGCTTTAATTCCCTGTACCGGATTAGTTTACACAAAAATTGCGAAGAGTACATTTGCGCAACAAAAATCAATACATTAGCGATTTTATCTCTCCGAAGCGAATCCTGCCACGCATCTATGAGCACGTTTCATTCCATATATATATATATACAAGACACAAATAAGATTGCTTGCCAGATAATTCAGAAATGTTGCGACAATACTGTAGGTAAGTTTAAAAGTTGCTCGGTAACTTTTAATTAAGTTTCCGCGCATGCAGTCGATAGATACGCGTCTTTTGTTCGCCCTGGTAAATCCGCAGAATTGTCTTCATATTTTTTCTTTCTTTCTTTCTATTTTTGTTTCTTATAACGCGAGACAATAATTACGACCGCAAACTCTAAGCTTGTCAACTTGGCGACGAGGATTATCAGATTTTCGGTAGCGCTTCTTTTTTTTTTTTTGCTCTCGCTATAGCAGTCGCTTAAACCGCGGGGCCAAAAAAATGATTATAGTCTTTTCCGTTTGACTCACAATTCTACAAAATAGAAATTAAGAAATTCAAAGTTTCAAGTAATGAGGTTTATCCAAGCTTATATGCATGTATATCGGCAAACAAATCAGTTTGTTTCGCGCAAATAAAGTTTTGTAATTAGATTCTAAAGCCCAATCAGTATTCCTTCAAATTAGCTGTTTGTTTATTTTTGCTAACTTTTGACAATGCTCCCCGATAACACTGATGCTGTAATTTACGCTTTTTATTCGTTAATTAAATGTGAACGTAATTATACACCTTTAATAGTTACTTAGTAGACTTTTAACATTTAATTTTAATGTTTCCCACAATATTTATATTTTGTTTAACCGAGACTATATAGTATTTATTTTAATGATTTTAACTGGCCAGAATGACTCCTAAAATATATTTAGTCAATTAAATTGATTTACATGGTAGTAGGAAAAACTAATTTTTACGATAATAAAATAAAGAAAAATTGCGTTAAAGATATCGTAATTGTTTCATAAATAAATAATAGTAAAGCTAGAAAAATGTCGCCTCTTTAAAATCTGTATCGTCTTGGTATTTTGCACATGCAGTCCTTTAACTTTTTTTTAACGAAGATGGTGCTTTTTGTATGACTACGACTAGACATGACCAGAAAGGTTTTGAGCAAATTCTCCATTATGCTGCACATATTCGGTTACATTTTTTCTATGTAATCTATCCAGGCATATAGGTATTCCTATTCTATACACGATTATGTCCTTAATTTCATGCTAACAGAGAAAGAGAGCTTCATATATTTATGCGCGCGGCAAAAGAACTTTTAATTAAAATTCTTGATGATAAGAGAGGCCGAGGACAAACAAGCTTGAGTGGGGATGATGGTGAAAATGGGATAGGCGGTCGCCGTACACTAATTTGAGCCGGGGAGAAAAAGACGCAGTGCCCAAATTTACGTTTCCAACAATGACAAACACTGGCTTAGCAAAATTTACAAATCAATATTAAAGATCATATAGTGAACTCAAAAAGGAGGATGAATTGTGCGTTTGTCAGTCATGAATCAATAAAGGAATAAACTACAATGAGATAAACGTATGGCGTAATAGGGGTAATACACTGAATTCTTATTTTGATTTCAACTTGTTTTGCCGAACAAAATTTTCTATTTTACTTTTCAATATTATTCAGAACAACTTGGATAATAAGAGAGGTAATTTTGCTCATGTTATTTTCGAAGATACACAATTTAAAGTTTTATACAATTAATACCGCATTTAAATTTTCTGAAACGTTGAAGCAGGATTTTTTTTTGAGGAATGAAACGTATTCGTAATACTTACTTGTTTTCTTGCAATCTGGTTGGCTGCTGCTCCACGTGCCGTCCGCTTGACACACCCTCTGATCGGAACCGACCAATCGGAAGCCGTCGTTGCACACGTAATAAGCGCGAGCGCCAAAGTAGCCTCCCAGGATTTTCACCACGCCGTGTTCGGGCGAGACCAACGGACTGCACTGCGTATCTGCAAACACAAAAAAATAAAACTGCGATTCCAAACTAACACGAGAATCTAAATCTCTTTTTAAAAAAGGTTAAAAGTTTGAAAAAAAAATACGTCCAATAGCGTACGATGCTGGAGGAGTGGAAAGGAGGCAATGCAGGGGAACGTTCACCTATTCAAAGCGCTAGTATTCAATAGCAGCATAATATTGCTTCCAGGGAGTATAACCGATATAAATATTATCCGAATAACGATCGAACCGATTTGCCGATATCCCATTGAATCAAGTCGCTCTCAATTCGATACAACAAAATATGTTATTTATTTAATTGTTTTTACATGTTTGTAAAACTGTTTACGAAATGCATGCATACATTTGTTCGACAGTCTGAAAATCTGGCATCCCTGTCTACCGAATTCATGGGATAAAACTGACTAGGCGTATCTTGCGCCCACCTGCCTATATCTTTCCATCATCAATTGCCTATCTATCACATGATATACCGACCGATCCGTCGAATGTGATTACATGTATGGTATTGAAAATTGTTTTCAAAATTAACATTCCAGTATTCTAATCAGAACACAGAAGCGATTGCCTCCGTATTAAAAAAAAAACCAATTGATACGAATTGAACACGAATCATGAAGCCTGTGACTAAGAAATCTGTATCACACGTAATTTCGAAGGTAGCTTTCTAACAATGTTGTTACATGTAATTGGTTGTTGAAATGGTTTCTTTTGGAACGCTTGGTATTGCTGTTTCATCCAGTTGGCGGTCGCCAATATAAAAAAGAAGATTTGGTGGATATATTTTTTTGTGCGGTCCACTGCGCTAGAAGTGGGCATTGTTCCAATCCGATTTTTTCGCCCCCCAATGCTTCGAAACAACCCATTTTTCTCTCTCTGTGTCAGTAGGATGTGGTGGAATGGGATCGTTAAATGTGTGTCCAGAAATTGGTTAGACACTTACCTGGAAAAGCGGGCTCAAGGTTATGCTTTTGCAGGGAAGTGGTCAAATTCGGTTCGGGCGTCAGCTCTACAAATGACAATTTTAACCTTATTGTTTTACAAGATTTATCGCCACGAATCCTCTCACATAATAATAAAAGAAAGAAAAAAATGTTAATATTTGTGGAAATTCTCTTTTACACCACACACAGAGTATGTCACCACGGCAGTTAAAAAAACCAAGAAACTTTCAGTATAAATTTATGTAGTGCTTCGTTTTAGTGAAGTGTTTTCTGTAGGGATGATATTGTTAAACATAATTTAATGTGGATTGACGTTGCATTTTAGAATTGTTTAATTGCTCATTAAATGTACCACTCTAACATTTACATTTACAACATATATCCTCAATCAGCTCCTTTACTTGAGGAAATTTTAAAACACTAGACATAACATATATGTAACAAAAATGCACACTAAGCAAATACTGCTATTGATAAAATTTGGGAGAATTTCTCATTGCTGTACGTTTCTGCTCTGCGAACGACCAACAGCACTGCTGTAATGCAAATGCGATGGGCCATTGTCCAGATGACATACAAAGCGTTGATCACAATGGTTGCAATCTCTGAAACTCATGCTGACCATGTGTCACGAAGAAGGGTCCATGCAGAAAGTTACGAAGAATAACCTCCTGAAACCCTAAACATTAAATGGTCACACTTTTAACGAACTGTGAGTTTGCTCCCCTTCACCAAATGGTCACTGCAGTGGCTTAATGCTGAGTGCTAATGCTAATTAGCGAGTAGGGAAGTAAAACAGGCAAGTTAGGTTAGAGAGAAGAGAAAGTGGTTTCAGGCAATGAGACAGATTGAAGATAAAGCAATGTTAGAAGAAAAAAAGTGTTTGAAAGGTGCGCGAACACGACAAGACGGGGGTTAAAATAAATAAGTATTTAGCTAATTATAAAAACTAGTTGGATATAGTGACAGTTCCAGGTACAGCAGAGATAAAACAGTTCGATAAACGTAATTTGAATTAATCCACTTTATCTGATGGATATAAAAAAGTGTATCACACTGTATTGAACTATTGCGATAGATTCTATAATTAGTTAAATACTTATTTGTTGAGAACGACTGCTGCGTTGAAACACGATGAACACTTAGAAAATAATAGTGTACGACTCAAAGACTTTTGTAACTTGAAACGAGTTTTGAAATGGGTTCCGGGACAGCGCCAAACATAAATACGAAGAGTCTGAAATTATGCTTTAAGTGAGAGCCGTGAATAATTCAGAGAACCTTGAATAAGGAAATATATATTTTTTTTTAATTGATCATTTTTTTCAAGTTTCAGGCCATTGACGAAATAAATAAAGTTTGTTCTCCCGTAATTTTGAAATATATCACGAACATTGATTAAATATTTCCTACACGAGAGTTTAGCCATACTCTGTACGTCTTTATTATCGACGCTGTCCCGGAACCCGTTTTCTCACACGATTAACACTGTTGACAAGACAGCGCAAAGGAAGAATGATTTGGAGACAGCTCTAAATTGTATTTTCTTATTTTAAGTATTACATCCCAAGTTAAGCATTCGGTGGTCTCAGGAATATTTTAGTTTAACGATCGCGCCGCTATCCCTAACAACAAACACTTCCGAGCACAACCACAATGCAGGTGCGCACGTCGTTGAGTGGGAAGGGGATGGAGAAGGTCGCAACTTTTTATTGTATGTTATCTGTTTTTGTTGATGCTCGGGCGTTACTTTTTGCATCAAACGCATTTCATTGCCGCCTCCTAGATTACCGCGGCGCTATCCCCCCCCCCCCAGCTCGTCGCGCTAATAGGCCGAGACGCTAAGCGACGCGTCAGCCAGGACGACTATGACGTCAGCGGCATCAGCGCTGCATTGACTAGGTTGGCCGGTCGGTGACGTCATTCCAGGCACGGGCCCGTCGGAGAGTTTCGCGTGGCCCGGTCTCGGTAATAGCCGGCGATGGAGACATGTTCGAGTGGCGAGTGGAAAAAAGTTGCGCGAGCTGTGTGTGTTGCGAACGAGAAAAGAAGTGCTGCGATAGAATAAGCGGGAAAAGTGAGGTGTAAAATGGATTAGATTGGATTCGTTTCGCGGTTAGGGAAAGAAGAAAGCGCTGGGAGGAGGCGGATGCAAGGTACAAGACGTGTTGGTGGCGAGGTTCAATTTCGAGTGGGTGAACTGTTGAAATGCGATAGAGGATCAGCGGAGCAACCGCTGATGTGCGTTGCGGGGAAGTTTTAAGGGGGAGCTTTTCGAACAACGAGGATAGAAGTTCTAGAGCGCAGGATTACTACTAGTAAAAATAAATGATGAGATATCCAAGACAGGACTGGACTTAATCGACGAACTGAGCTGGCGAAGCTCCAAGCATAAAGCACAAAA